>JAQIXS010000530.1:0-44319 GCA_034700785.1 Rossiulus vilnensis | reverse complement strand
ACTTCAACTATTTGGTTCGTATAATTGTTCGCATAATTCCTTCCAATAACTTGCCTTGACGACCTCGTTTCGAACGCTCTCGTGGGGGTGCAACGCCAAAACAACGAATATTTGAGGGTCGAATGAATCTATCATCTGCAGTGGAGCATCCTCGATTGCCAAACCAAGTATTTCAAGAATTCCTGAAAATCAAGTCAGGTAGAGAAAATGTTATTTTTCCGATTTTTCAGGAATAATTAGGTCAAACAAAAAAATAGAATTGGGTAGTAACATTTCAATAAATCCAACAAATAAATTTTATCGCTCCCAACTAACATGATAACAATGCAGCGGTCAATGCAAGCAATACTTTTTCCTTTCGATTCAATATTACCAAATATCCAAGTTTCAATGTTCAAACTAAGGCTAAAATTCACAAAATCATTTCCCTGACTTTGCCTGACCAAGGCAACTACATTTTCATCAGTAAAATATACGAAAATATTACTATTTTCCAGGTGTGCACGAATCTTGAAATAACATTTTTATTCATCTACAGAATTTACTTTCAAATTTAAACAGAGCAATTTTTGAACAAGATAATTTCTCAACACAAATTGGTTTGCGCCTACCTTGCAGAAGAATGGCGAAATTCGCCACAGGCATGCGGTCGTGCTCCGTGGTCATCTTGCAGGATTCGAACACCTCGTCAATCCGTCCAGACTGCTCAATCTCACTTATGGGGCACCGGCTCTCATCCACGTAAACATCGCTCGGTTCCACATCACCGCACTCGATATTCTCTCGCAATCCAAGCCCCACTGGCATCGATTCACCTGGAGCATCCGAGGCCTGCACTTCCTCGGCAATAGCTTCAGCCTCGCTGTAGTTCTCCTTTATCGCATCGTAGACTTTCAGTGAGGCGAAACTGCTGTTGGCAGTCAAGAACCCCTCGTTGTAACTACTCGTGGATTCCCTTTCCTCCTTGTTCATTTCCTCCGGTTCCGTTATTTTGGCACCACCTAGAAAAGTTCTTTCACTTGATGCCGATTCGCTTCGTCTCAAGCTTTCGTTGGCCATGGCCTTGGTCTGCTTCGACAGAACCGGAGCGTCAGAGGTTCTACGGGACCCAACTTTTCCGGAGCCGGAGGTACCCCGAATCCTTTCGGGCAGGAAGTAGAAAGAAGACCGCGCGTGACATACGTACGTCTTATTGGGCGGGTGCACGGCAATAAGAAAATCGATCAGTTTTTTCACGTGACCGGCATCGGGTCTGTGGCCGTAGAAGGTGCGGATGACCCGTGCGATGACCCGGCATGCCTTGGGCGACAACCGCTTTTGGTCCTCGAGCATCGACTCGCGGCACAGGTCGAGCAAGCGCTCCGGGAAGTCCAGGTTTTCTAGGACCTTCAGGTTCAAATCCCGTTTCGGGTGATGCTCCTGCACGAGGAGCTCGAGGACCTTCAGCATCCAGCAAAGCATGTCTGCTTGCCTGCCGAGGAACATCTTCCAGTGCTTGAGCAGAAGCGAGAGCAGATCGGCATCTGTCACGGTGGCGAAAGTCAGCTTGTTCAGCTTCCAGTGCCGGTCCAGGGGATCGTGCAGCAGGAAGGGGTCGGATGTCGCAGCCCGGAGCAGGACCGACAGCATCCGGCAGCCAATCACGCATCTGGGGGATTCCATCACCTTCAGCACCAGACTCCACCCAGACACCTGGCGGAAGTGGACCCGGAAATGCGGGCTCTTGAGGGCGAGGTTCACGATTGCGGAGAGGCATTCCGACTGGACTTCCTCGCAGTCGTGCATCTCGACGGTGAGTGCGAAGAGGGACACGAGGACGAGTGGGCCTCCCGCTCGGATGACCGAGATCTCGAGACCGTCGCTCTGCACGTGCTCGCACCGGCCGATATTCAATACGGGCAGGGTGTTCTGCTCGGGCACGCGTGAGGCAAATGCGTTCCTATTCTGTGGCAGGTACCTGGAAAGCAGTTGAGATCCAGTTAAATGAAGTAAAATTAAATCACAAATATAATAATATGGGAGTGAAAACAATCTCAGAGATGAATTATGAATTAATTGGATAAGAATAACCAGCCCTCATTCAGGGCTGAAAGGTTAAAGGGCATGGTAAGGTTGTATTGGATAAGTTGGATACCTGGCCAGCAGTTTGTCTTGCAGGTACTGCAAAGCCTCTTCAGCTTTTGCGTCCTTCTGCTTCAGCACACTGATCTGGACGTCTTTCGTGAGCTCGAGCTGAGTGCAGTAGGGTCCGAGAAGGCCCAGGAGTGCCGGAGCGGCATCGTTGAGAAAGAGACCATGGAACACCATCAGGTTGCCGAGTGCCCATGATGTTCCGTCACCGGTGCTCTCGCTGTGGCCGAGCATGAGGACGAAGGGTCTCGGGTGCTGCCACGCATGCTGCCACTGGCACTCCAGAGACACTGTCTCTGCGGGATCGGCATCCTTGGGGTCAATGTGGAAGGCGGCCTGCACGACCAGTCCGGAGTTGGTCTTCCGGATGCCCATCCAACTGAAGCACAGGTGATGCCAGGTTCCCGCTTTCAGGCCGGTGCTCATCTCTTTCTGGTCCAAAACGGTGTACGTCTCTCTCGATGCGACCGCGAGCTTCAGCACGAGGCGGTTCTTGTCGGGGCTGAACCATAGTTCGAGCGTCAGGTTCTCGGAGGCGGAGGACAGGATGTGGATTTCGGGGGCCTTGGATGTTCCGGCATTGGCTTCCGCCAGGTTCATCCAGCAGGAGATGCCAAGGCCACCCAGCCAGGCGGAGGTATCTTCGGGTGCCGGAAAGCATAAGGCAATCGTGGTTTTGGAAAAACTGGAGCTGAAACACATCTTCTTGTGTTGTGCTGCGGCATCGCCAACCGCGCTACTATATGCGGATAATGCACTTTCGGTCTTCGCCTTGCCCTTGCCTGTGTACTGGGACTGATGCAGGTCTTCGTGTTGGACAAGCGAGGAATCCATGGATTCTTCAATAGCGTCAATGTTGGGTCCGGACCGAAACCGCAGATAATGCGGCACCAGAGTTTTAATCCCTTCGATGAGCCCATTGAGCACCTCAAAGCCCTTTTTAGCCGGAGCGTGGGGGTGGACCAGAAGTTTGAGGTAGGCTCGCAACTCCCAGGTCTCGATCCGGTGCTGCGCGCAAACGGCAAACAGGTCCAGGAGGGCCAATCTCAGTTCCTCGTGCAAGGCATCGCGGCTCGTGAGAACGTCGTGGAAATCAATGAGAATCGTTCTCGTTACGCCGCAATCATAGAGTAGCGCTTTCGAGTTGGCCTGGTTCGAGGTGCAGATTCGGACAAGATCTTGCGCGAGAAGCGACAAATTCAGCAACGCTTCCTCACTGAGGTCTCCGGAGTTCAGCACCGACGACTTGTACATGGTTGCCAAATCCAGGAGCAAACGAAGGATCTCCGGGAAGAGCACCGTGCACTTCACGCTGGTTGCATCCCTGTTCAGCGATGCGTGCCGCAATCGCCTACTCGCGACGTCCTCCTCGACGTCGGCATCGTAGCCGCATTCCAGTGAGGACGAGGAAGACCAGGTGGAGGACATCTCGTCAGGTTGTACGCTGTCGTGGTTTAAGGCACTTATCGACGAGCGTCCGACACCTTTTATGTTCTGTATGTCGGTCATGAGCGAAGCTTCCAGCAGGGACTGGAAAGCGTATCGGACTTTCTGGGGATCACATTCAGCTGTGCAAAAACTCATTTTATTCCTCAGCAGTGTCATCAGCCACGATAAGTCAGACTCTTTGCTTTTACCGTGTTCGTCCGGCACCTCACAGGCAATGGTCACGTGCAGCAAAGACCCCAAAAGTTTCCATTCCATCTCAGAGGCAATAAGCATTGTCCGCGAGGCAATATTATCCCCTTCGGCATCGCTAGATCCGACAAACAGCAGCACGATGTCGAATACCACGGTGCGCACACTCGCGTTCCAGAAACCAGTCCTGTAGGTGGTGGAGCGGTCGCAGATGTAGCACACAGTATTCCACAGATCGTTCAGACACGAAAGGAAGCTCTCGCTTTCCGTGTGCTCTCCACAACCATCGCCGCAGACTTCCTGATCGGCTTCAGAACCACCACCCCAGGCTTCGCGATCAGCGTCAGAAGACCGTCGACATCGACGCTTGATGAAGCTTCCGTACGACCTGGTGTGTCGCATGAGTACTTCGTGATACAGTTTCAGCGTTGACTCCGTGCAGCTCTCGTCACCCGAAACCTTTTCTGGGTCCATCCCACCGAAGCTATCGAAACCACTTCCGTGCAGCTTGATTTCCTCGAGCATCGCGATGCGCAGCAGCCGCAAGACCGTCTGGCGCGAGCTGGGAGTGCACATCAGCTTGAAGATGTTACCGATACACGCACCAGCCATCAGCAACGGGTACGAGTCCGGCAGGCGCAGGAGGAAGATGATACCATTCAGGCAAAACTTAACTAAGACTTCGCTGAGATCGGCACTGCCTTCGGCATCGAAGGAAAGATACTTGGAGAGAGGGAGGAAGATCCTTAGATACATCTCCATCTGGAGATTCCCACTCGCATATGCGAGGATGCCAAACAGGTGCTTCTCCAGGATCTGGAAAAATGGGAGGTCCGCTTGCAGCAGCAGGTCCAGGTAGAGATTGAAGACGTTCCAATTACCAGTTTTGAAGTACTCGCTTTCGGTGATTTGCAAGGATCGGTCCAGCTTCAGGGCCTGGATCCACTGCTCCATCACCCTCTCCTCACTCGTCAGTCTGTCGTCGCACCGGAAACAAACGGCAACGGCACAATCAAACGTCACACACCGATTAGAAAAGGCCACGACCGCGCTTTCTAACACGTGCATCACGACTTCCAAACACGGGTCTGTCACATTGTCGAGGTGTGACACTATGTCGTTGTACACCTGCCTCAGGTCCATGCAGCAGCACATCCCGCATTTCCGTATGGCGGTCAAGGTGCTGAGGGCGAAGGACTCCGCACCCAAGAAGCTCAGCAGGACGCTGGTCATGGAGGCCACCGGACACTGCGAGGCGGTGTAGTTCTTGATGAACCCGAAATGAACCCCTTGGAGCGCGTGGTGATATGCTGTGAAAGTCAACTTCCACTTTCTCTGGCAGTGCTTCTCGCCCAATTCTGCATGGTAGGCCCTCATGCGCGCATTCCTCACGCCGGCACCCAAGTCCCCGATGAGCTGCACCAGCTGGGGTGCAAAATCCCTGATGATCTCGTCTGTCGAATTGCGGTGCAGGCAGGCTAGACAGCTGGACAAAGTGTTTGGTCCTCCGCTTTTCAGGAAGCAGTTGAACATGTCGATAAACTCTACGTAGGTTTTGCTGGACAGTATCGCATGCAGTATCGTCACCGCGGAGAAGGCGCTGTTCAAGATCTCCCGACAAGTGATGCTGTTTTTGGACGCATCGTGCGAATCCAAGCAATGCGAGCGTTTTTCGATGATTTGAAACAGATGCGAGAACAAGCTGCTTTTGAGCAACACGTCCAACCCGACCGATGTCGAATTGACACTCGTGCAGACGATGAAAAGCGTGATTCTTTGGGTCAGGTAGGCCGATGGCATGGACAGTGATCCGCTGCTCGCGGGATGTTCCGCAGCGGTTTTCAGTAAGTCCAACATGATGGTCAGCACCATGGATGAGAGCGAGGGAAGTGGAACTCCACGGATGTCTTTCTGGTACAGCTGTTGCAACAGCGAAAAAACGCAATCGAGGATGCGTTTGGTGCCGCATGGCTGGCGACATCCCTCCGCACCTTTAGATGTGGTTTCTTCTGTCACCGATAATTGAACATCAGGAGATTTAATGCACCCTGGAGTTGCACTTTTTCCTCTCTGAATCTCTTTCGTGATGTAATCGTGTAGAAGATTGTCGTAAGCAGCTGTTGTTGCAGAAGTAGCAGTACCTAGTCCCAAACGAGCGACCGGAATCACGTCATCGACACAGCTGCTTGCTTTCAGGCATGCATCTAATTCTAAAGCATTGTCAAAGTTTCGCATAAAAAGAGTGTAATTAGACGGTAGCAAATGTTTCGAACAATGCATGGTTTATCAAACGGCCTCCTTTTTACCTTTTGCGAACAAGTTTTCTGTTGGTCGTTTCAAGGTATGACTCTGAAACGCTGCCAAAATGCTAAGGAGGAGGTTAGCAAACTCCCAATTGCAAGTTATATCCTGAAGAAATGAAATAATTGCGTTTTAAGCACCAAAAACATTGAAATTCTGCAGTAATTTATCATTTTTCTAAAATGTGCACCTGGCAGAGAGCCGAAAATTTAAGGCAATAAACGAATTTAAATGAAAATGCACATAGAAAGCACCAATCTTAAACAACCAATCCTCTCCCCATTTATTTACCTGACAATTTTCGAATACTACACACCTAACCGTAGTTCAAGCGTTATTTTAATATTACCTGCACCCTGACACGTTCGAGAGCACACAAAATGCCAGCTCCTCGGCCATTTATTAGATAGTCCATAAGTTTCTCTTCATCTTTAGCAGTACTTTTCAAACAGATGGCATGGACATCGCGTAAGAAATGTCTGCTGAGGATGCTGGACATGCCATTCAGGTCCCTTCAAATAGTCAGTAAATACATTGTTGATGAGTGGCCACAAACGCTCGCATCATTCTCAAACTAACAGCGTTATATTTACCTAATAAGTCGCACATGAGTGTCACTATCAAAATCATGATAACCAGACATAAAATACGACAAGAAGTCATCGAGGGCAGCAAGTTTTTCCTGGATGTAAGAAGAGAGTGAAAATCAGTACAAACGAAATAAGTTTACGAACTGATCGTACAAATATCAAGCGGTGACAACTTTTATCAAGCTTTCCGCAAAATCAAAATACAATTTTGCTCAGATAACATTCAGCTAGCTCATTCAACCTACATCGGGTGCATGCAAACAAATGAAGAGGTAACCCACGTCATTTACCTACGCTATAGTTCACAGTGACTTCAATGAGCCTGCGATCTACAGATTCCAGTTAGAAGGCTTAATTTTAGTGGTTGATATCATATTCAGCCACACTTTTCTGCATAAAGAATTTATCGTTTCCCTTGAGCTAAATTAAAGTTCTCCAATTGATTGCAATAAAGTGGCCTTACACATCATTGGGACGAACTGACCTTCAATCATGCTGAAATTATAAATTAACTTTCTGTTTGCACCTACGTTGTTTAATTATAGTTTTTTTTTTTAACGGGCTCGATATCTGCCTGGAAATGACCTTTGTAACAGTCAATTTGCGGCCTCCAGATGACACAAAAGTCTAAAGTAAGACAACAGCCTGGCTGTCCTTGGGCAACCTAAAAAATTCTGACATCCCTCATTCCCTGCATCTTCATGTCGCAATTTTTAAGTTTCAATTTCTCGTTAGCGTGCCCGATGTGGCAATTTATCATCTCTTCCACCCATCATGATCCACGCACATTGCACGCTTGAGAGTTCAACCATTATGACATCTTTTGCAAGATGGTCTAGATCAAGGGTCTTTAAGGAGCCATGCACCCATATGACCCGTAATGAATATCCCCTCTTCAGAACATTTCTAACACTGCATTGTGATTTGTACTAGTGACAAACCCGCAAGTTTGCAAATAATACCATTTTTTTGCCTAATTTTCTAGAGTCCCTGGAATAGCCTGCAGCTGAAATACGAAATTCTAAACATATTTCTGTTGGAATTAATTTACTATAGCACTTTATCATCACCCAAAAATGGCATAATTACACGAAGTTCCCCTCATTTCAATACAGTAACCATTTCAACATGTCAATTTACTTTGAATATTGGTTCCATCACAATCCAAACAAGTAAGCAACAATAACTACTAAGTAAAGTATTTGCATAAATAAATCCCACAACTATACTTCCAACAAAATTATCCGTTTTGCTCAATATCGAAAGTTTATTTGCATAAATCTACACAGCATTGGCAAATGTTCTTGAAACTACCTAACCTGAAATCCCAACACATGTTGTAACGCACGAGCCTTTCACAAAAATGCTAAACAGTAAACAAGGTCAGGTCACAGCTGCTAATTCATTTTCAGAATTGCATGGAGATTTCGACCAAAACCCAACATATCATACTCACATCCACACGAGTGTTGGGAATCTCCAGAAAACGCTCCCACTTTATTTCGAACTGGCATTTCTCCGCAGTCCCGTCCATATCAGAGACAAATGCGACACAATAACGGCATTTAGCACGGAATTCTTCATTTACCACTCGCTCCCGCTGTTCTGAATATTAATTGCAGCCAAACCACGTGTGCGCCAAAAGGGGGATGTTCAAGAATGAGTCAGGAGCAACGTGTTGTTCGGCAATTCAGTTTCTACCCTGTCTCCGTTCGGCGTCTCGATCTTGCGTCTGACGTCATCAGACGTCACGACATCTTCTGTCACGACGTCAAAAGTCGCGACACTCACTGTCACGACGGAAAAAAGTCGCGGCTTTATCTTTAATCGTAAATTACGATTAATAATCGATTTATCGATGACAATCAAAGGGATCGATTACATCGATAACAAGATAATGCTAATGTCATTATTTTTTTTTGAATTTTTTGACCTTATCAGTCGCATCTTATTATTTTTTCATCGGTTTCTCTTTTTGGAGGCAGGCCAAAGCCACCAAAAAAGGAGCGGTAGATTTTAGAATGGAGCCAATAAAAGCTGGACTTTTACACGCGATCATTACTAATGTCATTACCGGAATGACATCACCAGTACTGCAACGCTCGTGACATTGAGGTGAACTGAAATGGAACGGTCGGCAGTAACGTTGGACATTAAACACGTCCGGCAAATAATGAAAGAGTAATGACTGTTTGTAATGTGATTAGAATTAGGTAATGATCGAAGGTTGGCAGGAACAGTAACGGACCTGGCAGCACTGCCCCAACATTGATTACGTAATTAGGATTAAAACGATCGTTAAAAATGCGAAAGCCCCTGAAAATTCCGCAAGGCCTAAATTCAGTTCAATTCTACTAACAATTTAGCCCCGCATACAATTTATTTCATTATTAGCACAAATCAGAAATGGAATGCATTTTGGCAGCTAGCGGTCCCACTGCAAACAGAGCAAACTCCAGAGGGCGCCAGCCGCCAACTTCCTTCATTAGCAATTTCGTTGTTTGAGTAGTTATGCGTGGAGTTTTTGCCGATCTATGAACTTTACCTTGAAGTTTTCTCGCCGGACCGGGCGGCAAATAATAGCGGGGAAATTACGGGAGTAGCCGGGCGAACCAAAGATCAGATCGGAGAGAAAAAGCCGGAAGCAAATCGCCTCTATTTACATAATTTATGCAGCTGCGGTGAAGTATTTGAATCGCGATCGGCCATGTTTGCCATTTTTCAGCGTTCGCTTTGCACTGGCCAGATCTAATCTGTTGTCATCCGCTACTCGGCTCGTGTCAAACGCAACCCGTGAGCTCCTTTCGAGCCTACATGCTTCGCTTGAAATTCAGGTACATTTAGTTTTCGCCGTATTCGCTTGGAAAAATAATCTTGAAAATTTATTCGGTCGGGGGTCTCTGATTCCTTTGCGTAGCGTCGGTAAGAGCAGTGTTATTTTCTCCGAAAAAATCTGCCGTTTGCTTCTGCGTGTTTTCCGAAATGCACCCAATAGCATTTTTAAAAATGTACTTTCGTTTCAATTTATTCGTGAAGTGCAGGCTGAATTCGATCGGTTTCTGGCTTTTTTCCCGTCTTGAGCAAACCGCTAAATAAAATAGGCCTAACCTGCGTGAGGCGTCCTTACGCAGGAAAAAGTGCTATCGTATTTTACTGCGTATTTAAAAAATTCGTAATTACTGAGTATTATCTTGCCTACGTTTGCTTCGCGGCATCTAGGGCCCAAGTGAAATCTGTTTTTTTTTTCTCCCCCCCCACGCAGAACTTAGCATTCTGAAACGATCGAATGAAGATTTCATAAGGCCATGGCCAATGTGAAAGCAGAAATGATGCACCTGAATTCCACGCACCCCAGCAGCCCGATCAGAAACTCGCTAAATAATCAGACGAACCAAAACGATGCGAACAAAGAGTGAGTTATATTTTATACTAAATGATTTCTCGTACTTCTGCTCAGAAGTAACAATGTGGGATGTAGGCCTAATTTTTTAAAAAAAATAGACGAAAGAAAGAGGGATAACAAATTTGAGGGCAGGACCACTCTGCGATCATTAAATTTACATATTAGCGGTTTGCGAACTGTGAAATTTTTATTTAAAAATAGTCGGGTGATGGACAATTTAATGTTGAGGGACCAAAATGGACTTTTAAAGATAACGATTCTTTGTCTGCCTCCATTATTCCAAAAACTCAGGAAATGCCCTTGTCTACCTCTTTTCATTGTGGAAAACAGGAATGTTTCAAATTATTACAAACATTGTTCATTGTCTTGTCAAACAGATGCAGTTTTAACAACAAAAATATTTTGCAAACTTCTGGTACATGTAACATTAAATTGTAAGCAAATATGATAACGAGTAAAACAATGCATCCTAAAATTATTGCTCATAGCTTTACAAAAAAATACCCTAAAATAGTCCTAACAAGTTATTAGTCCAAACTTGCACATCTTTGAGATGTTTGCCACTTGCTAGCAGTAAATGCATTAGTGTTCCATACTTTGATAATTATCGCCTGACTAAAATGTCTTTCTTTAGTGTCTTAAATGATGAGATGGGATGGAAATCAAAACTAAGTATTCCTGCCAAAGACCGAAGGAAAAAGACATCGGTGGGCATAATGCTGCTGTTGTCTGCTCCTAAAGATGTCTGCCGTGGCTAACCCCTTTTGTGCTGCATTCTAGGACGTCACAGACACGAAGGGCAATGAGTTTGAAGACTTTTGTCTGAGGCGAGAGCTGCTGATGGGCATCTTCGAAAAAGGCTGGGAAAAGCCTTCTCCTATTCAAGAGGCCAGCATTCCTATTGCATTAACCGGACGAGATGTTTTGGCCAGGGCTAAGAATGGAACTGGCAAAACTGGAGCTTACGTCATCCCGCTCTTAGAGCAGACAGACATTACAAAAGACGTGATCCAGGGTAAATCCCTGCATCTGATCTTCTGGCCTTCGCTCGTCTCTCGCGTCTATGCTTAAACTTTGCTTTCTGTTGTTAGCTCTGGTCATTGTTCCAACTAGAGAACTGGCTCTGCAGACTAGTCATATTTGTATTGAATTGGCCAAACACGTGGGTACAAAGGTGATGGTAACTACTGGCGGAACTAATTTGAAAGATGACATTATGAGAATATATGAGAAAGGTTCGTGACATTTTCATCGGAGGTTCAGACGAATGCTCTGCTCTGATACTGTCCACTTAAAATGTTCAGAAATGCTTTCAGACGGATGCAGACTTGTATTAATGTTGGTTGTTTCATTCAGTTCATATTGTGATCGCCACACCTGGAAGGATTTTGGATCTCATGGAGAAAGATGTTGCTCAAATGGGCCATTGTAAAATACTAGTGTTAGATGAGGTAAAGCTAGCACCAAAGTTGTTAATCCAGGGTTCGTACGCACATTGAAGGTCAGGGAGGAAAAAAATTCTGGGATAGTCGGGGAAATGCCTTGTGCTGCACTTCTAAGTGAAACGTCCAATGAAAGGACTCAAAGTACTAAGAACTTGCTAAAAGGTGTTATAATTTAAGTTTTTCTTATCAAAATGAATTTGCCCAAAAATTACTCTTAACACTGAAAAACTTACCAGTAATTCGTTTTTGGTAAATATTTAGTTTAATGTTTTTGCTACAGAATTAATTTTCAAGTCTACTTCTGCTTGCCAGGGAAAGTCTAAAAAAAATTCTTAATTTTAGCACGAACGCTGTAACTGCTATTCAGAGTTTCCTTACTGAGTACTTCGTTTTTAACACAGGCTGACAAACTACTTTCACAAGACTTCAAGGGCATGCTGGACACTGTCATCAGCTACTTGCCCAACAATAGACAGATTCTACTGTACTCTGCAACTTTTCCGTTAACTGTCGAGCAGTTCATGGTAGGAAGTTCTTGATCATAAACTATAACTGTTTTAAAAGTTGCGAACAATCTTGATGGGGGTGAAAAAGATGCAAGCGTAGCTTTAAAAAAAATTGGAAGTTCACATAACCGGTGAAATGTAATTAAACTTGAGGATGCTTTTCGAGCTGCTTGTACTGGCGTCATTTTCCCCGAAAGCTTAAGATGTGAATGATGAATTGTTGTTTTACCAGTTCTGCTACTGAGTTCCATAGATGAGAAAAATTACTGATGCAATAAATTCGCGCGTCCGAGACCTTAAATTGGCCAACGAAAGCACTAACCGGCGTAATCACTTTCAGCGCAAGCACTTGAAAGATCCCTATGAAATAAACTTGATGGATGAGCTGACCCTCAAGGGGGTCACCCAGTACTACGCCTTCGTCCAAGAGCGGCAGAAGGTCCACTGCTTAAACACCCTGTTTTCAAAGGTACTTGGGCAGCTGATAATTCGGGTTCCCAAAATGTTTTACGAACCTTGATTGAATCTTCCTTGCGTGCCTTTTTCAGCTACAAATAAACCAGTCCATAATATTTTGCAATTCGACGCAAAGAGTGGAGCTACTGGCCAAGAAAATAACGGAGCTCGGCTACTCCTGTTATTACATTCATGCCAAGATGCAGCAAACACATCGCAACAAGGTTTTCCACGATTTTCGTGAGGGGCGCTGCCGCAATTTGGTGTGCTCTGGTGAGTGCTGGATTCCGTTCGCGGCGTTCAATCCGAAGCGAGTGATGAATTGTTGTTTGACCAGTTCTGCTACTGAGTTTCATAGATGAGACAAATTTCTGATGTGCTGTTTAGTTCAAACTGCAATCTGAACTTGGAATGGAAGTTAGGTTTTAACTCTCTCATTTCTGCTCCAAGATCTTTTCACAAGAGGCATTGACATTCAGGCCGTCAACGTGGTGATCAACTTCGACTTCCCTAAGATGGCCGAAACCTACTTGCACAGGATTGGCCGATCGGGCCGCTATGGCCACTTGGGAGTGGCCATCAATCTTATCACGTACGACGACCGTTTTGCACTGCACAGGATCGAACAAGAGTTGGGAACCGAAATCAAGCCCATACCAAAGGTGAGTTGGTGTTGTGTCGCCCTGTTGTGCTTCTGGACACTTGCGTGATGAGTACATTTCATGTCAGTTCTGCTACTGAATGTTCACCGATGACAAAAATGAATCTGAGACCACCTTCTCCTCGAGGTTTCCCAGAACCTATTGGGCATTACCTAATTTTCGCAAACTAAATTTCAGGTGATCGACAAAGCCTTGTATGTAGCAGAGTTTCACCAGGAAGAGGAAGAAGTCAACATCAGCAAGTAATTCTAGAGGTAAATTATTCAGCTTTTTTGTCCGCTAATCAGGTTGGCAATCATGTCCTAGTCGTTTAACTGCTTGGAATCTTCGTAACGGTTTCAAACCCTGTACGTTGTTGTCAAGCAATGCTTTGGTACAAATGCATTGAAGATTGATTGCCATCCTGTTCAATTGTTCTCGAATGTGATAACGAGAGTCGAATTTTTCCTTTCAGGCCCCTGAATATTTCGTTTTTAAGAACAGCTGGTTCCACGCAGCTGTTTCTTTCGTGCCTCCTTATTTTGGCCTGATGGGAAAGAACCCAAACTCGCTTAGTTCAAACTTTATTTTTCCCGGCCAGATTATTGGCTGAAAATGCCGTAAAACTTGCACGCGCTCGCAAAGCCGTTGTTTTGACAGAAAAGTTAATTTGCTGCAGGTTTACTCGTTCGATATGGGGGGAAATCAACTCCATTCTACATTCCCGGCTAAAATGCGAAAGACGAGCATTTTGTTCCCATGCAGATTTTGATACGGGCGTTTCCCCGCATTCAGACTACCAGATTGGTGCGCCCCGGGTCTCCCAGCTTCTTTCCCATCAGCCCACTACATCATCTCATTCTGTTTTCAAAGCGCTTTTTAAATCCTGGTGGATATTGTAAATACTTGTTTATGAGCGACCGCGAACTAGCGGTGGCTCGTGCGGACCCCTCCGCAGAAGCTGACGTTTCTTAGACTGTTAGGGCTCTTTGGGTGTGCTTTTTCGAGACGTTCGGACCCCACAACTCTTGGTGTAAACACTCGGCCCACGAGCGTTGAAGTTGGGACGCGATTTTTTTTTTGCGAGTGGCAGAAGCCGCCTGAGAAGCACACCTATCGTTTAGTTTTGTAAACTATTTTTGTATAATGTCGATATGTCCCCCTGTTGGTGGCTTCGCGAAGTGCGTGCCCGGCTATCGCCTGCTGACCGCTAAATTGCCGATAACCACTGGCTTCCCTAATTTCGCACTCGATCTGCGACGACAACGGGAACAAGAATGGTGGATTTCCTGCCACTGGTTGTCGAGACGTCTCGGCCACGGTCAGCCTGCCCTAGCTGGGCACCAGAGGCCTCGCGAAAAGCTTTTGCCCCCCAGAATCTGCCTTGGATTTCTGGAGCTGTTTTTATTTCGAAATCTTTCACGAAGGGGGTCTTCCAATGTCCAATCGCTGAGGTTTTGCTCCTAACGCGACTACCTCGCCAATGACGGCATTGAGAAAGATGCGGGATTGTATGCCGGACATCGTGTGAAAGAGGAGCCTGGAGGGGATTGGGAGAGCAAAAAACGAATGCAATGACCAGTTTCAAAATGTCCGTTGCTGGTTGCCAATTCAGAACTAGGTCTTCAGTTGCGTAGTGCAAATAGCAGGATTAAGCCCAATTTTAAGTTGAAAATCAAGATTGTTTTCATCGGCAGCCGCGAATCATGCGGTTTTGCTAAGACTCGTTGGCCTTTTCGAGCGCCACGCAATCTACCCGTTCTGAATAACGGCAACTTGACCCGTAAAATACCAGGCAAATGAAAATGGTCTTTGCGCAGGCATATGCACTTACAGGTTAATTGGCCAATAACGCGGCGAAATAGAAGACCGAATTGTGCCAGCGGCAATCACGTCGTCACTTGGTGCCTGTATGAACGTTTTGAAACTGGGTTTAATCACTCGTGATGATGCATCAAACGCCATTAGCTCTTAAACCTGATGATTTGACATTGGAGAGTACCCTTCGCCCATGTGTTCCAGAGTAGCACCAAGCTGAGAAGCTGTATTCCCCACCCCCTCAAATGTTTTTTGTTTGTAGCTACTCGACACTGCTGTTCTTTTTTCCCCCTGAACTTTTTCTGAAGTTCCCATTTTTGAAGCCGGGTGAATCGAGCGGTTCACATCCACAACGCAAGGCAAACGTGTTCCATTTTTGTTCGGCGGAGAAGTGTCGTTCTCGTCCTAAGTGTCGTGGCTCCTCGGTGTTTTGCGGCCGTCGCACAAAGCAGCTCTCAGGCGCGAAGACGTCGGACACTTGACACTTTCGTGCCGTGAAGCGATGAGAGCGTGGACGCTGCGCATAACGTCTCGAACACCTCGGACTTTTCGGTGTTCCGGGCAGAGACTAACGGACGGCAGCCCGGTGAAAGCCGCACGGCGGTTAACCGAAGCACTCTGACCTACGGACGAGGAGGACTAGTGCACTGAAACAGGAAATCCACCATTCTGCAGCTGAGAGGCAAAGCCGGAGGATTCGCATCTTCGGATTGGGTTGCTCACGCATATCATCGGTGGATGGAGCAACTTTGATTTTAAGTTCGTATGCGATGTTAGAGTATCGTCCGCGTGCACAGCTTCGCCCTGATATCATTTCTTACACAATTCGAGCAATATGGCTGGAGCTGCGCACGCAGATGGCACCGAAGCCCTGCCTTGGTACGAGCAACGCGCAACTTTCGTTTCGGACCAGGAACCAAAATTTCTTTTTAAAATCTTAGTGGGATCGATCATCAAGGCAGGTGGCGAAGTTTTAAGCGCGGTTGTTTTTCGTTTACTTTTTATCGAGTTTGACCAGGTGGGCATCCAATTATGCCCCGTTTCTTTTCCAAAATACAAATGAAAGTATCGATCCCGACAATGTTTCGGCCCGTTTTGAGTACGCCAATGACATGGAAATGTAATGAAAAATAACTTGATATTCCGGAAATTTTGGTTTAATAAAACATGTCATTTATCTTACTTGCGGTCTGATTGTCTGTAATCTACGTAGTTTCTCGGCAGGGTGGTCGGGACTGCAGATGTGGAATAAGGTAAGTATTTTGTCAAGCTATGTTTACATCTAGTGTGGCATCTATTAACTTAATGCTGATGATAGTCTTAGTGGATACTGAAGTTTGCATAATAAGAGCTCCCATTTTCAGTGGTTTAATTACCAAATTTGTCACCTTGGCACAAATCTGATTTCATTCAAGAAATACAAAACGTTATACACCCATTGCGAACAAACTGTTTAGTCGAAATTTTATCAAACAGTCCTATGTGCCACACGCATTTCGGAGCCATAATGTCGCCCAGGCTTCAAATACTCACTTCTGAAACCTGTTTATAAGAACAAACAGACCGTGCAAATGATTTGAAAATGGGGGTAAGAGGGGTTAATCAGTATATTTACGGGGCTTCGTCAAAATTTCCAACAATTGATAGCGGTTTCTGTGGTCATTAACGAATTTATTTCCAGGAGGGGGATTGGGGGTTATCGCGCTTCGGGCACCCTGTAGACTGTTTCTCTTGTTTGCCGCCAGATGCCAGCAGCAGTGCTCGGGTGGCGCTGCTGGTGCTCAGCGTCTGCTTCGTTCCATTTCCCGAAAAATAAATTTCAGTGTTCGGAAGAAGTATGGCTCCAGAAGCCAGGAGGTGATGCTAGGGAGGGGTTGGAACTCGGGAAAGTTTTCGCGTTGGAAATGAGCTTTCGCCGCCTAATTTTGCTGTCCACCTCAGTGCTGTTTCTGCTATGGTGCGGGGCCAGTGGCCAGTTGGTGATCAACGTGAAAAACCAAGGCGGAGACCACATTCAGGAAACCATATTCGCCAACACAACAGATGACACCGTCACCCTGGAATTCCAGCGCCCCGAAGGAACCTTGATAACCCAGTTCATCGACTTCAAAACGGTGAGTAGTCCGTAAACCGGAAGTTCTGGCTTGTCCTTTTCGTCTTTCTCGACCGTCCACACCCGCAGGGTCATTGCAGTTGCAGACCATACCTTGATCAGTATGCCAGACCCAGTAACCCAGTGGCACTTGCAACTATTTGGACATTCGTCATGACTAGTGTGCCTGTAGCGAGCCGTAATGTCATCTTCACTGGAAACATTGGCACCTTACCAGCCTCTTTAGTCAGGGCAAAATGAGCGTACAACATCCTCTCATGTTTTTGTGTTATTTACAACTCAGAATTTATGAATGTATCATCAAGTTTACTGGCTTGTCCCATTGTCCGTAGAGCGCTAGCTAAGCTGAAGACAGTTGCATGTACCTAAAGACAGCTGACATCACTTTTCTGCTTTTGAGACAAGTCCATCAGTCAGGTTGGTCTGCAGGTTTTTACAAAGACTAAGTACTACTGCAAGGGCTATCTGCAATCTGGGTTTTCTATTAAGTTCCTTGACCACAACTAATTTGACACTTTCGAAATGTTTCATTTTGGCAGAGATTGAATGGTATCCATTTCAAAATTCCGTCTTCGTGGTAGTTTCACGTTGACATTAGTACCGCTGAAATTCGACCATTTTTGCAAAAAAACATGCCTCCATCAGCAATTGAAGGATGCCAAGCCATAACTACTAGTAGACAATGCCCGAGTATTCTTTGATTGGATGGAAATTGCAGGAACTGCAGCTAACCAAGGGAACAAAATCACTCAAGTAAACTTCGATAAGGTCCCTGAAGAAAGAGCTACGTCGAGCCCACGGAATAAAAACGAGTTAAAAATTTAAGAAGACAATTTTTTGAAGCCTGGACGTCAAAATGAACACCTGACAGTTTACCTGTACCTGTAATCAATCCAAATATCTCAT
Source organism: Rossiulus vilnensis (assembly GCA_034700785.1). NCBI lineage: Eukaryota > Metazoa > Arthropoda > Diplopoda > Julida > Julidae > Rossiulus > Rossiulus vilnensis. The sequence goes on along the minus strand of JAQIXS010000530.1, from coordinate 26,372 downwards.
CTCGAGTGTATATACCTTATTGTTGATTTATAATCAACAACTGAGCGCCGTTTTCTATTTCTTCAGCACTCCATTAGCGATTTGAACGAAACGTTTAAGTTTGGTTCCGGAAATGAGTGCATTGGGCAGCGCAGTCCTGGATCTCTGCTGGAAATTCTTTGTGGGCACCGCCTCAGCAACTCGCATTATCCTAATTAGGCCTGGGAGAACTGGCATCTGTATTTACCGACAAAGACCGAAAGAACCGAGCAAGTCTGCGGGCTCTTAAACGCTCATAAATGCTGCAGAATTGAGGTTCGTTTAACAAATAAATACACGAATTTAGATGGGCATTCAGGGCTCTTACCACGTGGACAAAACCAACATTTCACTGGGACGTTGCAAAAATTGATTTCGCTCGGACCAGACTTCAGTCCTGGACTGAAGCACCTTTGGACAAGTTTGAAATTAAAAGGCAGCGGGAGAGGACTGGTTATGGACAACAACAAGTAGGCTAGGGGAAAATCTGCAGGGCTACAGTTGCAATTTTTGCAACAAGAAGAGGGTGTTTCGAACGGCTTTTGGGGGTGCTTGAAACGGCTTTTGGGGGTACTTGAAACGTTTTGAGCACGTACCTGTTTTCGAAATTAAACGCCAGTGGTGTGTCACAATGTTTCAGCTTATTTTTTGTTGAAACGAAATCGAATTAGGGCCAACGATACATTGAAAAGGTGATTTTCTGGCGCTTGCATCGTTATGGCCCGGCACCCTTCAATTTTTTTTTTAAACCTCGGCATAAAATCGTACATAAGAATCCAAGTTCTTGCCATTGCTTTTTCAAAACATTTTTGCAGTTTAAGTTTTACAACCCTAATTTAGTCAAAGATCTAGCTGACAGTGAATTGGTACTGTCACGTGATTTACTCGAGGCGCGTGACAGCTTAGCAGCGCTTGCAAAAAATCAGAATCAATGCAAACATCTCATCTCGAGTAACTGAATATTTTCGAGGTGCGAACGCCCGATTTTTTGTTACGTTTTCATCTCCGACATAAGTCTTTTTTTCGTACTATAAATCAACAACTTCTCAAATCCATTAGCGCTTTAAACGAAATTTTCTCACCGCCCACGCTTAAGGGGGTGGGTCTTAACACGTCTTAATTCATATTATAATTTGGAATTTAATGAAGTATTTAAAAACCGGTACTTTTTACCATTTTACGCAACCTTTCAATTAAAATGAATTATGAGTTTTGCAAACATTTTAAACAATCAAATCGTGTATGTAAATGAAATTGCATTGAATTGCACAGCCAGCAGAGGTTAATGCTTTGTCTTTGTAGGTTTCTTGATTTTATAGTACGCAGTTGGATAGAAACCTGATTTGACATCCGGCACGAGAGCCCCCTGCAAGAGCACCGAGCAGTGAACGCAGAGCATACGTTTCGGACCATTAGCACCACCAGATCCACCATCCTGATAGACGTTTAGCACTCCGAGTTGTTGCATAATTTACGTTTAACGATCCCGGTTAGGTCTGCACGCCGTCTACGGCAAGGTCCCTGCGCGAAGCCGCTCGGGATAATTACGCCAGCGCTATCTCCAGGGCCCGATTGCAAGCCTGGGACCGAAATGAAATTTCCTAAATCCGGGCCCGGGCCAAGCCGGTCTCAAGTTTTTGCAGCCGAAATGTCATCGCTGACGACAAACCTTTTGGGAAATTAAGAAGCGAGCTCGGCGTTTACGGCCGGGGGCGGGGATCCATAAACGACATGTCGGATTTTCAGACACGAATTCAAATGTCGTCCTATTTGGCGCTATGGCTCCCACTTTCCTCGTTTCGGCTCGGTTTACAAGCCTCTTGTCGGCCCATCTTTCTCGGAGTTGTCCGCCATCGAAGACAGAATGGTCTGCGGAAGAGCAGTCCACACATAGGCACTGTCTGCTGGAACACGATGGTCAATCGTACATATACTGAAAGTAGTAAGCAGAGGGCCACAGTGCCGGATCTAGTAGTTTCGCACAGAATACGGAAGAAACTTGGAAGGGTGCCAAACCATAGGGTCGTAAGTGCCTGACCCGCCCAACGTGTTTTTTTCCCGGGTAAATACATTGTAGTGGCCATTCCCCGCCTGCTGTAGTACTAAAATAATAGTAGTGAGGCCGTCAAAATTAAGTAAAAAATAAGAGCAGTCATGCAGTCATACTAATTTGGTCCTACAATGTACTCTTAATTTCCAATCAATATGTCTCCAACATGTTGGAACAAGCTTTGAGTCACTAGTGTAGACCTGCTACGGCGCTATCATAAGCACACTGAGCTTTTGCATAAAAATGAAAGACAAAAACCCCACCCCCACCCCATCTAAGAAACCTGAGAATGCTCGAGTCTCTAAGGATTGGAGAAAATTATCTAAGAAAGTTTTTATTTCAACAAATTGGCAGACAAAAAAACCCCACAGATCCGCTGTTCGTATAGTTTACATAAAACCATTAATAAATGCAACTTGAGATTCAGAAATTCGTTCCATTGGCTTCCACAATTATAATAATGAACAGCCAGTAGTGCACTATAACGATCCGGCGTTCTCAGAAGAATGTCTATTTTAACTTATGTCGTCTTCGAAGTGGCACGGGTTTCAATTACGCATCTGTTTTCCAAAAACCAGCAATTCTGATTTGCATTATGCGTTGTCAAGATATTCCATAAGCGTAAGATTTTTTTACTTTAATTTCATATTATGCAGATAAAAAGTAAACGACGATCTTCCTATCGTAACGTCTCCTCGAATGAGTGCCCAAAAGTAATTGTTTTTCCACCCGCTTTAAATCTGCAATGATATCTCAATTCCAGGGAAATGAGACGCCCAGAGTAATAAACACTCGATAAGGAAATTTATTAAATTTACAGCTCGAAGTACTCGCAAGTCAACCATAAACTAAGCATAGTGTTCGGTTCTAAGAAGCAAGCGAACGTTGACTTTCTTGGCGAGGCGCAATAACAATTCTAAAATGCCATAAAACACTCAGTACAGTATCTCATCTGGCATTTGGAAAGTACACTGTATTACAGGTGGCATTTACAGTAATGAGAAATACTGCACTTTGGTATAAAGAAAACAAACATTTCCCCAGTCCTGGAAAACATGGAAAACCTGCAATTGTCGGGGAAATTAGAAATACATGGAATAGTCATGGAATTGTGATTTATACTGGAGTAAGAAGTTATCATGAAATTGACATTATTTACCGATTTTCAGCAGTTTAATAATTACCAGTTTTCTGCCTTTGATGCCATCTAGGAATCAATTTTGTTGTGATGAAAATCCGTATTCTTAATTGCTTTGGGAAAAATTGATGGCATGGGATAGTGATTTATTTTTCATAATGTCAGGGAAATTACACTTCCCAAAATTACTTTCGCTTCCAGGCATGTATCAATGGTCAGGGAAATCTGGAATTTGGAAAAACTTTTGGTCAGGGAAACGTTTCCCACAAAACTTGTGGGAACCTTGATCTACCCCCTTGTCCATACATAGTCCATGGTCTACCTATTCTTGTAAATTCCCTTTCCTCGCAGCTCAGACGTCCTCATGACAAGGATCATCCACGGACAAGCCACTAGAAGGGCCTTCTTTTACGAACACTAAGATTTCCCAGGAATCCGCTCAAGAGAAACGAGGCTTAGCAGCTTGTCTTGGCACATTCACTGTCTGTAACTGTTTAATATTTGGCCCTTATATTACCCAGAAAGCAGGCCAAGGGCACCAATGAAACTGGTGAAATAAAGATGGAGCTAACAAAATCCTCTGAGACCTTCTTTCATGCTGGTGGTCCTGATGAAGACTTCTTGCATCCGCCCTTGGGCGATCTAAGTGTGGATGGAAAGAAAATGCGATACTTCATAAGAGCCCCGGTGCTTTCACCAACCCCAGCTTAAAACCGCGCCAGACAACCTTGCCAAGAAACGTTTCTTTGCTCGAATCTGAGCGCCACCACTTCAGCTTCAAGACACTTGTTGCAGCAGAGGAAGGCAGCTTCGCTCTGCATGCCAAGCTGGCTGCAATGCGGCCGAGCGGTGTGCAAACAATGGGTGAAAACAAGTAAAGCCAATCCATTATGTGAACAAGAGATGCATTTTTAATCACCCGGCTTATGCATATATAAACACGCGAATTAATAAATCATGACCGCGTTTATTTGCCGAAAAAATGAGCGTCCTCGATGGCATGGAAAGAGACCATGCTCATAATAAGCAGAGCAACTGACAATGGAATGTAAGACAGCAACCATTATTCATTAGATAGTATACATTCCATGGCGTAACTACAGGTAGGAACGTTTTTAGAAGGATGTAAGATTGCAATATAATTACTTGGTAGTATGAAGAAGTGCATACAGATTAAAGAAAGTATTTCGTTTATTGGCAACAATGGTTTGTATGCTTTAATTGCCCTTGCTGGCCACGCGTTTTATTGAATGTCTAAGAGTTTTCCCAATGTTTTAATTTGTAAATTTGTAATTGTTGTGGTGTACTGCTGTGTTATGTGTAAAAACATTTTTAAAATTTTTTTTAAATGTGTTAGCGATTTTGTATTGAACGAAATGTTTAAAAAAAAACTAGATTCATGTAACTAAGCTATTGTACATGCAGATGTGCTATGCAAAAAACCAGATTAAATGATGGATTATCGTCCACTTAGCTGAAACCAATGCTGTTTAAAACTGAGCGAAATGTTGCCTAAAATACACAACAGAAATCATAGGTTTAGGTGAATTAAAAAAAAAATTGAATAGAACGTCTGGGATAATCAATGCAAAGACTATTCAAGCTACTGACAGTAAGGGATTTAACTTGAAGAATTTTCCTAAAAATGTTCCTGTACTGATCAAGTTTAATTATCAAGAGTAATTTTCCAGGGAATCATATTATTCATTTGTTATGCAGTGATCAATACAATACGTACTTGTACGTGACATTGTCGACAGTTTATTTCAATCCAATTCATCTCTGTACCCAGGATATGCCATGTGGTAGGAGGGTGTAATCTATAAACCCAGGTTATTTGGTAGATGCCACCGCATTTTTTGTGGACACCAACATCATTGCTAAATCGAATTTCTTGTAACTTAAGGCTGTCCTTCGGACGAAAATTCCATCGTCTAATGGCATGCAAAAAATAATTCCAATAGTATGGATCCAACTGAGCGCGGAGTTCCTAAATGGATTAGAATGTGGGGTTCTGCCACTCAGGTGGTTTCGTTTTACGTAGCTTCCTGCAGTATGCCCCAAATACTGGATAACAGGTAATAAAAGTAATCCTAACAAACTAGCACACGAAGCACACACTTGCCACGGACATGATCTTGCAAAGACAATACATTACATGTATTCTTCCAATAATTTGGCCAATTCCAGGGAATGAGGTCCCCAATATGACTTCGTTTCCAAGCGCCCCCAGAAGCTCTTTGGACCAGCGCCTATTGATTCGGAGCCCGAGACCGGACCACGGACCGATTCCGCCAAAGCTCCTCAATAATTGAGCGGCGAATTGATGAAGACCCCTGAATAATTGATGGCACGCGAGGCATCGGAAGACGCACTGCCATTGTTGCTTAGAAACAACAACCTAGCAATTTCCCCTCACAGAAACGCACCCGGTTGCTTCCCATGGTGGCGATGTGAGGTCGGCGGAATTATTTAAAGCCAGCCAACTTTCATCACTAGCAAAAGTTGCCGGGATATTGATTTCGGGTCCTGGCAACCGAGCTGGCAGTGCCTGCAATCTGCAGTCTACTTTCTTTTCTGCAAGCCTCAGGTCTGTTCTTGGCGTGTTGATCCTTGCGGTGATGCCGCATATCTTCACAATAGTTACATCAAAAATGATATCCGAGAGCCTGGGTCGCTGTCGTTCTTCGGCACCCTGACTCTATCCGGTGGCCCCAAACGCAACAGTGATGGATGGTTACCAGTAAACATGCAGTCAGATTTTGGCAGTTGGAATTTCTGCCCTGAAGCCACAAGCTGGGATTCTCACCTGGTGGAATATTGCCAGTCTTGCGACCCCGTACACGCGACATTTGGCGATTGTGTGGTAGTGCATGGTCGTTCTTAGTTGGAGCGATTTGTCTGGTTAATTCCGATAATGAACGAGACTCTAGCCTGCTGAATAGGTGGTTGGTTATGAGTCATCGACCTGCTCTTCGTAGTGGGACTTATGGCGCTTAGCTGCACATGATTGTTCAAAAACAACCGGGGTTGCACGCCCACTACATTGAAGGAGTAAACGAGGACAGGGCAATCCGTTGTAGCTCCGTAATAGGTAGGCCTACTGGAGTTTAAAGTTCTTGCCCACAAACAAGTAATTCCCAGTAAGCACGAGTCATAAGCTCGCATCGATTACGTCCCTGTCCTTTGCACACACCGTCCGGCCTATTGCTGATTCATGGAAAATGCGCACTTGAAATGTCTTATCCTAGCTCTGCTGTGTGTCATCCATGATGACAATACTAACGAGACAGGACCTTCAGATATTCGCTTGTGAAACAAAAGCCCTAAGCAGGGACAACTTCTAGGTCATCAACGTCCATGACCGCTAGCAAACGGTATGGCAGATCAAGAACTGGATTAACCTGGCATTGGTTTGCATTGTTTTACACTTACGTATAGTACAAATACTGGAATGGAACCTCCAAGAATCCAAGTCCTGCACTTCCTGCATGCCTCTTTGTGTCCTTCTTAAACATGTTTATTTCCAAGGCTTAATACCAACTAAAATACTCCACTGGAACTGGGGTAGGCATCCTTCCTTTCTCCCTAACCCCTTTTCATAGTCTTAACTGCTCTTGTGCCTTAAAATCCAACCAACTAACCAACATCCAAAAAATCAGCCACAACCATGTTTCTTTACCACTCCGCTTCAATGTCTGCTACCTTTCCCTGCCCAAACCGGCATGTTTCGTGGTGGTCGTTACATAAATTCCAGTAAACAAACAACGACCTGGTTGGGTTTACATAGTGGTTGAAAACCCAAGCCAGTCTGTTGACTCTGGTGGTTTTCCTAAGTAGCTTCCATGCCAAATCCTTTCTCCGGTTCTTCAATATCACTGTCTTGAAATTTAAACTTCCCCGATCTCGGTGTGACCCATAGTCTTGCAAAGCGTTTAACAGCTTAATTCCAACAAGCAAACAAACAATGACCGAGCTGGAAAGATCAGTATATATCAGTACAAATATCCCGATATCCAGTGATGTTAGCAAAACATTTAGTGATATCATTAAGCACATTTATATCAGTAGGTCAAAATACCACTGTCACTACATTTGTAGTGTAGTATAGAAATCCTACACTATTTTCACCTGGGCAGAAAGCCTGTCCTGGCTTTGGTTTGAAAGCTTTTCCAGAGGCGCTTGAAGGCAGTTTCCTCCATTTCTACTTCAAGACAGCTGCCATGGCCGTGCTTTCTCCATCTACTTCAACATTACCGTCTCCTACTGTCTCTAGGCGTAACTAGGCTTGTTTTGCCCTAGAAATTTCCAGCCAATTACCTGCAGTGGCCCCTCCGGGAGGCAGCGCTGGCGATATTGTTTTGCAGAGCGTGTCAATCTTGCAGGTGCTCTGTAAATCTCGATTTGGTGTCGCGAGCGCAAATTATACACTGCGGCATATTCGAGTGACAATCTCTACGAAGATTAATGGCCTCAAGCCCAACAATCGTTCACAGAGGTCCAATTCTGTAGCGCAGACCTCGTGGGGCTCCACTGGGATGTCCATAAAGGACGTCCATCGAAAACTCCACTTAATCGTTCCCTTACACCATGTAATCCATTGTCGCCCGGATTTGACAATCTCCCCCCCCCCCTCACCATCACCCCTACCTTCCTGTTCCAGATGGCCCAAATGGCCCAAATGACGTCAGTTAATTTATTGAGTCAACCCCTAGTGTCTCTCAAAGCAGGTCCCAACTTTCCAGATAAAGTTAGTTGGGGGAAAGTTGTCTTTATTACCGAGAATTTGAATGATGAAACTGGGATATGTAGGTTGTAATGTAATGCTGGCATCTGCTTTGATGAATCTGCTGTTTCCCTCAGACTATTGTTTTACATAACAATGGATCATTTAATTCAGAAATTTTGAATTTATCGTTTTTTTTTCTTGAATGTACTTGAATATTGTGGATGTCACATTAGGTCCATTGTGGCTTCATCTTGGAGGATGTACCCAGGTAGAAAAAAATAAATATGAGCAGCCATATACTGTATGGACAAATGACTTACTTCATATATGGTTAGATCAGAAATTGGTCACAAATAGACCTTCATGTATATGGCCATTCATATCCATATATGTCCAAATTATATATAAGTATAAAATCCATACATGTCCCTAATATCCATGTATGGTCATGAATATCGATCTAATTTCCTTTTACTCTTCCATTTTCGCCAAAAATGATAGTGTCACTATACAATAGTGTAACCAACATTCCTACATGATGGTGCATGGACACAGCATAAAGTCAATCTCCTCATCACATAACGTCAATTTTAAGTCAAACATAGCTTATCAGACTTCATCTAATTTCAAATGCCAAATTTGAGTGAAGATCCACTGCTTCATCCTCCATAAACGGAGCTGCTTTTCACATCACATGAGTGGTGGTTGTAGACAGGTTTCAATAGATGGACTGAATTGTGTGAACCTTGGACGTCATTTCTTAACTACCCTTTTCTTAAAGTTGTGGAAAAACGGCCCATTGAAGCACCCGGTGGGCCGTGCAAACGTTTTTTTTCTAATTAATGACCAGCTGTCAAGGCGCTGTATTTTACTTCGGTTATTGACAAAATACAGGATTATTGATTGAAAGTCCTTTGCAGTCATCCAGCGGCAGATGCATGTATTGAAAAAAAGGTTTTTGTTTTTAACAATTTAAATAACATTCTCTCCCCAATTTTTAAAACCTAAAACAAAGTTAATTGTCATCACTTTCATTTAAAAAACCAACGTGCATATATTTATTAGGTTCTTCATTTAAGATTTTATTATGATTAAGATAAGTTCTTGCAATAGAATTTTGACGTTGCTAATGCCTTGCTGAAATTACAAGTGCATAAAATTAATTTTTACCATCAATATTGACCTTGCAGCTTCAAAAAATTGATTTGCAAATTTTTATCAGTATCACGTAGGACTACAAGAAAACACCAGTAATACTGTGCAATATTAAATTTATTAACATATTATTCGAAATTACGGTATGGAACTTATTACGGGTACACATATGCACTTTTAAGAAAAAATTCCTAAAAGGCGCGCATTTCCCTGACTCGTACTTCGAGTGTATTTATGTACAAAAACCCTAAAGCGGTCAACATACCGAGGGTTGCTATAGTACGGAGGGACACTTAAAAAGTGGCCAGTGACCAAAGTAGCGAGGTATTCAATTTGACAGGTTTCACTGTACATGTACTAGAAAGCATGCGGTGCACGGTTGTAAAGAGGGATGCTTGTCTGTCCTGTTGCCAGGTTGTACTCGCACAGTTTTGAAGGCATGGGCCTGGAACCTTGGCACGTGAATGGGCAATTGTATCACCCAGGTTTTAGGGCAATTGTTGCCCCACCAGGTCCTCCTGCGGCCTCTCATGAATGATTGAAACCGAGCAAGTGCTCTTAATTTCCATTGCATCTCAAGACCCTTCTGACGCTCTGTAGCTTGTTGCCTTACAGCAAGGATTCCACGGATCTATACGACCCTCTTCCAGCTGGCCAAGTAAAAGCGAGATTTCAAAAGTTAACACCCTCCCCTGCCACCACTTTGTGTTGTCTCAACCGTGATGACACTGCACGAAGAGCGTGTCGTTCGGACAAATTACCATGCCTTTCGCCCATTAAACCGGCCAATTAATACCCTCTTTCTCTGATTAAATCGCATAATTTCGGAATGAATGTCAACCGGGCGTCCATGGGCTCTAACTAACCCATTCGCAGAGAGGATACCGCTCCTAACTGCCACGGTCGATAATGACGATAGGCGCTAGTTGGCCAATTGTCGTAAAGCGGATGTCATCGAAGATTTCATCGGGAAACATTACGGCCAGCGGAGTGAAAGATGACCTCGTTTCTGGAACTCTGGGCACCGAAAGCCAGACTGGCCCATTGGGCGGCAGGAAATTCCCCCAATGGACATCTGTCTTCCAAGGCTTTGACATCGTTCAAGCCGCTCGTTAGAAGTACCAAGTGAAGCAGATTCTGTAAAACGATCCCAACTTCTGAGAACTACATTAAAACGAGGACAAGGATAAAGTTGACTTCTGCGAAGCAATTCCATTTCTTCCAATAGATGACATCGCCTTGAGCACTATGGACATGAAGTTGTTCCACCTTGGCTGCAGACCTAGACAACCCCATTGAGCAGGAGGGATTTCCCCACGAACCTCTGCGTGCCGTCGATGGCGTCAAAGGTGCCAGCTTGAAGCGCTACAGCTCAGCAGAACCTTCTGTAAGACGATCCCAACTTCTGAGGACATGATAGATAAAGGCAAGTAAAATCAGGGTCGCTACTGCAAAGAAATTCCATTCCTTCCATCAGCTTGAGCGTCATGGACGTAGACTTGTTCTAACTTGACTGCAGATCTAGAACACTCCACTGAGTAGGAGGGAATTCCCCCATGGACACCTGCATGCATATCATGACTGACAGCGTTTAAGATGCTAAAACAAGTTGCAGTACTTAAAGTTCAGAAGAATCTTCTGTAAGACGACCCCAGCTTCTGAGGACATGCAAGACAAAGGCAACGAAAACAGGGGTCGTTTAAACACGCCCTTGAGTAGGAGGAATTCCCCCATGGACCTCTTAACTTCAATGATTTTGAAGAAAGTTTAAGGTGCTAGCACCTAGTGACAAACGTTCAGCAGAATCTTCTGTTCACATGCAGGGTATAAAGGGCATTTCTGCCATTATACTCCTTTCCATTCTAGATGACATCGCTTGGAACGTAAGTGCCATTCACTTGACAAACATTCCAGTTCGATAGCAGACCTGGAGCACCCCATGTCTTCCACGACTTAGCGTTTAAGGCGCAAGGCTGATGCTTCAGCAGAATCTTCTTTCTGTAAGACGGTCCCAACTCCTGAGAACATGGAGGGCATAATCAAGGAAAAAAGATGGCTTCCGTGAAGCAATTTCATTCCTCCTAAGATGACATCGCCTTAAGCGCCTCGCACTTGACAGTCAGATATTGCACCTTGGCAACGGACCTAGAACGAAATGAGAACAGTGGATGCGAAGACAGTTAATCACGAAGATGGCTGCCACCAGAACGTTTTTTTTGGAAGGGCACGCAATGCTAATGTGGGCGCACCGGATACCGAAACATTTTCGCAAACTACATGCGTGTGATAGTAGCAAATAACCTGGATCCAGTTTGGGATCCATTAGCTTAATCCAGCCGCCTTCTTAATTGAATCAACAGAGTGCAGAAGCAATTTCAGACGATGACAGTCGCATAACCTCATCATCCTGCCATTAATTGGTTGCTGTAGAAAAAAAAAATGCAAAACCGCTGAAGAGACGAGCGTTTTGTGTCCCGTGCACGGAAGCATCCATCGCTGCACAGCTTATCGAATCGAGTTAATTCAGAGATTTATAGCGTTTTCTTTCGACGCCACGGGCGCTAAACAAATATTTTCCTAATGACAAATGGCTCTGTTAACAGGTTTCATTGCTCAATAAATGCCTTTGTGTTGTTACTGCACTACCTGGTGGAGGAGGCCTTCCAGGCACGTTGTTGGTGGCGCAAACATTGAGCCACTGACTAACACAGCTTCTGCAGACCTCTGATTGGTTGGATATGGGGTTTAATGGGCACAATTTCTGAGAGGCTACGTGACACGGCGTTGTCCATGCTGAAACCAACGTTTCTGTAAACCTGTCCAGAATCCGCACTCGAAACATGGTTGCTCTCTTAGAACTCCTGACGAAAAAGAATATTTGAAAGTTTATTGTTAACTGCTGTGTTAAACTCGTCGGAGATGGCACATCCTAATTGTATGAAATGTCTTTGGCAAGGATTTCCTGATGAGACAGCTGCATCAGTGATGTATTTGGAAGGTATAGGTAAGTTGAGTATGGCAAAATATGGGGTTATATTACGATACGATACGATAATACCTTGAGGTTTTGCACTTCCAATCCTCAGGTTTTGAATATCTGCAGTATAAGAACAGATCAACGGGTTAGTATGGTATGTGATTATATTATATATGCCTTAACTGACGACCATGTATAAGTCCATATATTGACATCGCAAAACATAGCAACTTTAGATAAAGCCACTGTGTATACATGGATACATGTGGAAGCTGGTATTTGACTGGTAGATAAAGCCATATTTGGCTGCATGCTTGGCAATACGGTATATGTAACATATTCGACTGCTCACTTCCCTCAAGCAAATGCAATACATGCCAATATAAATAAAATTCAAAACGTATAACAAGTTATGCATTGTATTTTCCTGTTATGAATGTATGACCATATCTCTAAATGTTGTTGATCATTTCGCATGTGCACGAAATCGTGCATTCAATTTTTCTGACAGAAAATATACAGCATGAAGATTTCAGAAATTATATAAACAGTGTATATATGTGCGTATTCATATGCACATACATGTATTTCCAATGATATGAGTGGACTTACACTGTATGTGGCCTTATAGGTCCATTTGTGGCCAGTTTCTGGTCTATTGATATACGGATTAAATTGCACATGTCCATATATGGTCCATATTTGTTCCATCCAGGTACATGTTTAAAATGATACAAGTAGCTAAGCCACAGCAACATTTTCTTTTTTTGGAAGGGCCAGTGAGGTGATGTCATCAAATACCACACGCTAATATCAGCACTCCTTACATGTACGTCTGCAGGGTCTGCTTGCCAAACCGGATTATCGTAAGACATGGCGTGAAATATCCCTGGAATTATAGTCATTTCTGATCCATCAGCTAGACTAGATGTCAGTGTCTTAAGCCGTTCATGATTGGCATAGGCGCAGCTTTCCATCGCACTTCTGAATGACACCAGATAAGATCTCCAGACGACATTTATCGCGCAGTCGCCAAGAAGCGTTTTCTTATCTTTCAAAAAAGGACCAGTGTCAGTTTCATTCCTGGAAGTCCTTTGATCGGGACATTGTCTTCGATCATGAAACTCCAGCCATTGATCTGGGCCCGATTATGCAGCGAACTAACCCTTCCAAGACTGAACGGTCTTCCTGGTGCCACAGAGTTTCAAAGTGTTAAACAACTTTCGGGTTCTGCACTTTCGCACCAACACCCCGCACACGGCGCCAAACTTAGCACTTCCTTCCGGTTCCCCAGTGACTTCCGGAAGGCTATCGGATTGCGTAGCGCCATGCTTGTTGTGCGATCCATATTTCGGTTGCGAGGGCCGTTGGGGATTGGAATGGTGGAGTTTCTTGTTTGGTTTCACGGTTAATAAACTACCGAAACAGTTCTAAAAATTACTGTTGTTAAAGTAATTGAAGGACTCAGTCATTACCGGTTAGTGCGCACCTGGAAAGTCAGGGATAGTCAGATGAAGTCAGTGAAAATTATGAATATGCACTTAGTTTTGAGTGGCACTGTTAATGAATGTTAATATTTTCGTTTATTTAACTGATAAAAATGAAAGTGCCGAAAAATGACTAGAGCTGCAAAAAAAATGTGATAGTCTTATTAATATTTTTAGCTTTAATGTTTTCGCTGCAGAATTTATTTTCAAAAAGTCAGGGAAATTTAGCAGGGCTGGTCAGGAAAGGTCAGTGAAAGGATTATGTAAATTTTAACACAAACCATGCTTAAAGTTGATATTAGGGGTCATATCTTCCCATGACTTTGGTTTGATCGATTCAATTAACAGGTCATTAAATCTGATGGAAAAATGACCAACAAAGACGTCCTTGTGAGACGATGTGATATCCATTAAAAACTAATAGGAAGTTATGTTGAGGTACTGTTTATGTTGGCAGTGGTCGTACGTGACACTGGATGTCCGAAATTGCTGACTCACCCCCATGAAACCTGTCTCCAGTATTGGACGCACTTTATAGCCGGCTTCTTAGCTTTGAAATTTCGGGTTTGATTTGGGCCCATTCCCGTGCAACCATCAGCACCACCGAATGTAAACTGCCTCAATTAATCCCGATAAAACGGCAAGTGCGATTTTATTGCACGGATCGTGCTCTTTTTAGTGCCTCCTTCGCTAATACAAGGGTTGATGGCGTGGAAGAAAAACGCCGAAAACGAAACTTCCATTTACTGATAAATTATGCATTGGATCTTTTCACCAAAGAAAAAAAAAATGAGTCCGTTTTTTTTTTCTGGAAGAATGCAATTTGTAAAATGCAGGGTTAAAACTCGCGATTACACGATCGAAAACTTCCCAAATAAAAAAAAATAAACAAAAAAGCGATTTTGGGGAGATGGTAGCAGCTTGGCCAGATTAAGCCGGGTTGGTAAGCGTTATTTAATGGTTAAATCGACCATATCTTGGCAGAGGCTTAGCAGGAGACTCGGATCGGGGGATCTGCTACGAGATGTACACAAAAAAAAGGCCAATTGAATTTGAAACTGAAACAAAGATTGGGAGGAAATTGGAGAAGTTACGATACAACCAGTTTTACGATCACTTTTTAACTGAGTTCAACTCAGAACCCCAGGTTTCAGCTCAGAAATGGCTCCTGGTGGGGGTCGTTCCATGTCATGACAATGCTTATTTCCGCTACACTGTATTTTATACATTTCGAAGATTTGATTGTACACCGACACCATTGGTACTAGCTATCTGTGCAGGTGGACATTCTATGAACACTGGGTTGTACAGCAGTTACGTTCCTAAAAAAACTATGACATCGATTTCCGGTGATCTAAAGAAATAACTTCCAAACCAGTATGGAATTTCGCCTACGACGTTGTACTCGGGAATTTCTCCGAATTTTTTTTGCATTAAATTGCAGGCTCAAATGCTATATTCGTAACGTACAGTACAATTAATTGTAATTTCTAAATAAAAATATGTGCTCTGAAAAATGTTGGCATTGAATGTTGGAATGTTTTACGCCATGCGCAAAACTGCTTGCCCCTCTGTGCTACAGTAAAACTCCCATAACCTGTCTGTGCTAATGTTTTGGATCTAATAATCTGTTGGTTATTTAGAATGTTTTGAAATGTTAGAATGTCGTGGGCAATGAGCATCTCTGTCAGCCCTTCTCTGCTATTTAGAATGTTTTGGGTCATGCGCAAAACTGTCGCAACCTGTTTGCGTTATATAAGCTGATTTTTAGAATGTATTTGGGCCATGAGCAAAACTGCCATTACCTTTCTGCTATTTGGAATGTTTTGGATGTGTGATATATACAAGTGTAATTTGCTATTTAGGATGTTTTTTTATCTGCTTTCACTCTGATATTTCGAATGATTTGGGCGATGAGCTAAACTGCCATAACCTGGCAGTGTTTAGAATGATAGTTAGAGTATTTTGGACCATGGTCAAAGCTGCAATAACTCGTCTCTGCTATTTGGAATATTTCTTTCCATGGGCAAAACTTCCACGATAACCGGTCTGTTATTTGAAATGTTTTTGAATCTAGCATATGTAATCTGATATCAAAGATTGTTTTGGACGATGATCAACACCGCCATAGCCTGTCCACAGCAGCAACCGTATCTGAGGCTTCATTTCTGAAATTAAAAGATTTTCACGATCCCTGTGTTGTGCCAGGTCGTGACATATTTGCTGCCTGTGGCCGAAGCGAGGCGGTCAGTACCCTTCGATGGCCATCGGCTTTCGAGTCACGTTTTGTTGTCCTGGTTGGCCAGCCATGAATGGAGCGTGGACGCAAGTCAACTTAGTTCATTATTTCAATAACATAACTCCGTGATCGCAAAAGCTCGTTTCTGCCTGCTCCTAATGGCGCCTCTGGCATTTTATGGACCAGATTTGCGCTAGCCCCGGCTTTTGGGCACGAATCTTAATGGGCAGTATTCCAAAGTAGGATTGCTTGATTTCAGGGCCGTGGAGAAGGATAACTCCGATTCCAACAACACTCGCTGGAACCTGGTTTTGGACTGTCAACTTGCCATCGCTGAAATACTGCAACATTAATCGGGCATGTTTTTCGCGAAATGTACTTAAGGGCGCTCGTGTTCCCAAAACCAGTGACGTCATCAGCAATGATTGTGCCCGACGCATTGAGGATGGGGTTGTGCAAACGGTTGTAATGATGCTACTAAATTTAATGCGGACGGAAATGACGCCATTTTGATTAGGGGGAAAGAACCTGATCTAGATGTAAAATTTCTGTCTGCAATGACGTCGTATATCCGCATGATATGACGTCAGCGTTTAGCCGAAATCGCTCTGCCTTTGAGCTTATCATTAATAGACTGTAAATGAATAAAGGATAAAAAATGGTGCACTAGAATGACGTCATTTGGTAACGTTTATTGAACAAGTCATTAAATTGAAGAACAAAAAAATTGAGAGCAGTGAATGGCGCCTTTTAGTAGAACAGCATGACGTCATTCTTGTGATGGGTTTCATTTTTTTCCAGAAAGGATTCACCCGTTGGTCTTTTTCATTCCCAATTTAAGATCTTGGGTGGGAAAATGAAACAAAATATGGGCCATATACATGTACTTGTAAAGCATATGCACTGTATGGCTAGACCAGAAATTGGCCACAAATGGATATAAATGTCCATCCATATCCATATTTTTATTATGCTTCTTGATTCGGACAATGTTTTGTCCATGAACATCCGGAACATTTCAAGAACCCAAACCAGCCTCAAGAGATCCTTTACGGGCGTCCCCAAAACATCCTTTGCCAAGCCAGTTCGATTTTGGTTTCCAAGTCGAAGTTGGGCCAGTGTCGACATTCTATCGACCTAAAACAGTCCGACAGAATCGGCCTTTAACACACACACACACACACACACACAATTGATTGGCAAGGCGGTTAATTAACCGTAGTGAGGGTTGCACGGGCAACGTTTTGGCAAATGGCGCCATTAGCGCAGCCTGGACTTTTTCAAAAAACAAATTTGCCAGTTGCTCGAACGCACGCCTCACTCAATTAAACGGTGTAACAATGTCGGGCGCATAATAGACGACGTCCTTTCCTTAATTAATTGTCGGCTAATCATCGACTGCAACACGAAACAGGTTTTTACGGCCATTGCGACGACCAACGCCTTCCAGACGCATGCAAACAGGGCCGCTAATCGAGCCAGAATGAAGCGATCCGTTTCCCAGCACTGTTTATTCCGGCCTAATTTGCTTTGTCTCAATCTGCTCCACACCCGACCCCCTGCTCGGTGCAATTTAACGCCTTCCTGGAGAATCTGCCTGGTGTTCAGCAGCACCGGAAGCAACAGCGCCACCTGGTATTCGTGTTTGGAAGCTATGCGCCGCATAGAGCTTCTTGGTCCCACGTTGCATGTCTATAGAAACAAGACGGATGTAGCCATGGGAATTCATATATGATAATTTGTTTGGCAGTGCTGCGTTGTTCCGGGCTAGGGCTAATGGAAAAAATTCTGGGATATAAACCAAGAGTTGAAGCCTGTGTGGTGGTAAGCCGGAGGATGTTACACGTGTATTATGTACGTGGTCCAGTTCTAATCAATATGGAGTTACGGAGTACGTCTTGCATAAAGTATTTCCGCTTCTCAATTGGACTCCTGAGATATCCGTATTTCTAGGAAATTCAGATTTCTGCAAAGTGTCTTTCTTTAGTTTGCAACTGGGATGAGAATGAAATTACGAATCTTGTTTCTTGTCACTCGAGAAAATCTATTTTGAAAATGGTTGTTTTATGCGGTTGGCTCAAGTATTCTAAATGTTTTCTAAACATGTTCGTGGTGAAACTACTGGTAATAACTGAGATATGAGAGTGAAATCATTAATCCAATTTCTTGTCTCAAAAACTCTTTAACTAGGTTGGGCTCATGTTTTTTTTTAAATACCCTGGTGGACAAGTTGAATATGGCCACATATAAGGCTACATTAATATGGCAAAAATGACCATGGATGTGCCGTATTTGGCCATATCGGCATAACCATTTCTATCAACTTTAAACGGCATAGTTGACCATGTAAAATGTATGCTAATGTTTTACAGATATGGACCATAGCCTATCTGTAAATATGCTGACACACATACTTGTACATAAGAGTGTAAAAACATACTTATACAAACTGAATGTAAAACGTAAACTAAAAACAGTATATGGGCATACATGTGTATATTGCTACGAATAGACGTATATCGACGGACGTTACTCAAAAAAAAAACTGACATTGAAATTTGGTTGCTCAGCATTAGCAAAAATCATTGTCCACTTGCATCCAATATCTACGTAACTCTACAACCAATAGAAAGCAAGCTACAAGTAATTTTACCGTAAGACGTATCCCTTCTTGCCCCAGAGGATTTCCAATACGACGTACCCCTCATAAAAATGTAATATGAAAATGCAACATTTTATTGCTAATATGCTAATATAAAAACAACAACTACGCGCTAGCGAAAACAACAGGTTTTACTAGATACCTGGTATTCAGTTTTTTCTACTTTCTGTAAAATTTTGTTTTGCGGAGTTACGTTCTATTGCAAATAAACCATCGATATGGAACAAGTACCATAACACGGCTTTCATCTTTTTCTTGAAGCGTGTCAGCGTCAAAGCAGCGTTATGAAACGTCCATACATGGTCACCACTGCTGAAGAAAATTTCCAATTTTACCAAATTAAGAACGACGCTGAAGTTACCCCTTCCACGCACGGTTTGGAACAAGGTCCCTGGTGCGAGGCTCTTACAACGCATTCAAAGTGAAACGTTCCATTCTGTGCCTATTACGGACTCGGAGCAAAATCTAGAAATACAATAGTTACAACTGCATATTGATCGGCGTCAGATCGCCTTCGGCCATTGCTGCAATAGTTTGCAGTTTAAGGACCTGAACGGAGTGCAGCCCACGAAGAGCGCGTTGGTGCAGCGCTCAGAACAAAGCAGACAATGTGGCAACACGATGTTGTTTGTTGGCCGATGAATGGTTAGGAATAATGCAGCGGTTGCATTGTCTTTCGGCCTGTTTACCAACGTCTTATCCGACTTAGCTAGTCCTCCAGTGCCTTCATTGCAGGGCTAAACGGAGGAGAAAGGCTGAAAGCCCGCTGCAGAAAACTGCCATCGTTTCTCAAAAAAAGCACTTCATTTGAGTTTTTATCTATTGATTCGGTTGAGCAATGCGGCTTACCCGTGTACATCCAAATTGCTTTTTATGTTACGTGTATTCAATTGTTAAAAAAGTGGCTTCAGCTCGTTCGCATGCAAAGAGCTTTTCTTCGCCGAACTACAGATCCTGTTGAGATATAATGGAAAAGTTTGTGCTAACTTTTATTTAAGGGTCGGAACGGCGGTAGACAATGGGAGCCAGCACTGGGTTTTATCAGTGCTATTTTCTGCACAATTGAAGCCCAAACCCGCAGAAGTCAAAAGCCATTGCACAACGGCTCGGGTATAATGCGTTTTGGAAGAACACTTTGTGTTTGCAATAATCAATAATTTCTCGTTCGTTTTCAACATCCGACCTAGAGGACTTGTTTTCCGGACAGATCACAACACAACGCTTAAAAAGTTGCTGAAAATCAAATGTTATTTGTCCCTTGCAAGAGACGAATGAAACGTGGTTTATGCGGTGCCACGTGAGAACGATGTCAGGTTTTAGTTTTCACACCCAGGATATCAGGTTTTGTGACATCCCAAATACGGTAGTTCACGCTGTTAGAAGTTATCAAAGTCAGATTTCATTGAATTTTGTTGTTGTTGTTGTTAACTTTATTGACTTTCATTCTGTGGATTTTAACTGCATAGGAAATTTTACTATGAAATAATGAAAACTTACTACAAATGAGCCATCTTCCATGTCCCTTTTAGTGGGCATTGGAACTCATCAACCAAAACGTTTTTACACAAATACTGTATAGCCATGCATTTTGATTGATCTTATTCATTTTTCAAATGTTATGCTTTTTAGCTCTTATGTTAATATCAATCAATGTATGAGCTAGATTAATGTTAGTTTTTTCCCTCCAAATTTCATCTGAGATATCACCAATCACCATTTTAGATAACTTGGGATATATTAGTGACAGTAATTTGTCCGCTGATAAGTGTTTATCCAACATTTAAAGTGAATTTAGATTTAAATGATGCGTGTATTGAGAGCGCTTTTCAATGGTGATTTTATGACCATTTTGCATTGTCAAGAGACATAAAATGCATTTTCCGCACGTATAGTCAAATATTTTTCTGCTGCACTTATACAGTATTACCAATAAAATTTTCATATTAAATTTCCATAAAAAGCTGAATTTATGTAATAAGAAAGCACTTGAATACTTTTTAAAAAATTGCAAAGGACATGCAATATCACATAATTAAAATCAAACTAAAAATCCCTTCCATCTCACACGTTCTCAAAATATACATGGAGTAATACTTTAAATAAATAATAAAGCTTGATTTTTTTGGGATTGTAGTTACAAAAAAAAACCGAAAGAAATTTGGCTGAAACTCATTTGTTGCCTAACGCATTTTTCTTCTCCCCAAGTAGACACACCCCAATTACTTAATTAGGCTACCTGAAACCGAAAACAAAGCACGAACATCCATTATGATAAGTAGCATAATGATACGTCTGCTTAATATTCGCTAAGAGCATTAATTGGAGTGATCATTTTACAGTCAAATTGAATCTTAATACAGAATATTATCATATGCCTCATGCATAATCCAGAACGCTTGCATTGCGAATGCGGTTGCTGCGAAATCACATTAGACAAGCCATTCTTTGTATTTGCGTAATTAAGTTGCCTATAATTGGATCCGATATAGTATCGATCTACCTGGGACCGGGGGAAATGTTCCGCAGCAGTCTTCCAGGCAACTTCACACAAAAAAAACTTAATTAGCTGTCATTGATTATCTCGAAGAACAATACGGTAATGCAATTGCGTTTGCCTGGTGTGAATGATGGGCAAACAGTGGAATTCCTTCGGGTGGTGCAGCAGGGTGCAATTGATTCACCAAACCAGAAAATTGCCAAGTTACTAGCTGAAACTGCTACAAATGGCCATGATTGCATGACGGGTTTTCTAACTGAAGGATCGAAGGGTGAAACAGAAAAGAATGGTTCCGAAACAAATGTCAGATTTTCAACTGAAACTGAAAAATGAGCTTTGGTTGAAATGCATAATCTAGCTGTGCTAAAGTTTGAATCAATTGAGTTTGGGTTCAAAGCAAAATATTGCTTATGAAATGTCAATTTTTATTGAACATAATTAACGTTACATCGAGGCGTATCTATAAAAATATGCAAAAGACAAGAATATCCCCTCAGTATTTCAGTTTTAATCCAGCAAAAGTGATTAATAAATAAGCTTGAGTGATTTAATCAGTTATTTCAGTATTTTAATATATTTATATGTGTATAAATCCATATTTTATGCGGGTGCACTTTGATGTACATGTAGCTTACCAGAATGTTATTATGCACAAGATCTCACATTTTAAATAAAAAAGTACTAACTTTATGTGGGACTACTCATAATAAATTCCAGCCTATAAATATTAATCGATTCAGATCTAAATGAATAAAAATGAAGATTACAACTTCTACAAGTGCTATCCATTGGTTGAAATTATAAAACACACTGAGTTCATTTGGAGACATCAAAGACATATTCAAGGTTAAAAAGGAGTTGGGGTCATGAATCCCTTCTTATGTTCGTTTTATCCAACTTCTCTGAAAAGCCAGAAATTAGAGACTTGAAATTCAAACGGATATAATACCCAAACGTGTGTGTGTTAGCTAATCTACAAAATGTTCCAAAATACTGAAACTAGAACTATAAATTCATCTGTTGCAATTTAACCTGTTGAATATTGTTAGACTTGGTTCATAGCTTTTCTGGCACTTTCTTAATTTCATCCCATTGAATTTCAACTCTTCAATTATAGTAATTATATTTTGATGTTCTCAACAATCTTCACTTATTTCTTTAAAGGATAACCTACACAATTACTGTTTAATGGTAAACTTTTTCTTAGCTATATTTTGCATTTCGACCAGCCTGTCCTGTTCGTCTTTGAGTTTTGAAGGCTCAGCATTTTTTGTCCCTCAAGCATCACGGTTGTGACTCCGTCACATGTTCTGAAAACGGACAGGCAGGGGCCACAGATCCCGGATGACGTTTGTCCTTGTGTCGAAGAACGCCAGGTCCTAGGGCATAATTTATGTAAGGGGATCAAGCGTGCTTTCCGTATGTCGGTTATCTGTATTATGGTTTTTTGCACAGGGCTTTCAAAGTGAACTCATTGATGCCTGGCGCCAGAACCCAGGCCACGTACGCTGGCCACTAAAACGCCAGAAAAATGAAGTGAACGTTGTTATCCGTCGGCCACGTTTGGTTTACCAAAGCCATATCTCTTCCATACGGACTGCGCTTTATCACATTATAGGCCGCAAATTTTATTGGCCTGCAGCTGAATGCCTCTTGACATTTCGAAAATGCATTTAGCTGTCCGCGCCGCCATGAGGGCCTCCCTTAACCCACCAAGAGGGTTCAATTTTCCGTAATTTAATGACGCTGTAAAAGTCCTACGTGTTGAAAATGTCGCCCGTGAAAACTGCCATTACAATATCTGATCCACTACGACTTTCTTTTCCTGGCTTTTGATGGATTCTCCACAGACCTATTCCGACCTTACTTTTGTCCGCTTGCAAGAATCGCGCCGAATGGTTTGGCATATTTGCACACAAAAAATACATTCGATATCATAAATGATTCAACATCGTGCCACTAAATGTTGCAATGCACGAATGTCAATACCCGCGTACAATTAAATTCAAATTGCAACGAAGCTTACTAAATTTATTCATTTTGGGAATTTACATTGCAAGATTTTTCCCTTCAATGATTGTTTTAATAACCTTATTATTTCTTAAAAGAAAAACAAAGGAATGCTATTGATTTAAAGCAAAGTTATGTTTGTATGATTTAATGTTATGTCAATTGACTTGTATTGGCACATACAAGTTTCCGCACGCGCCTGGGGCTATTATGTTAACAAAATTAATAAACCAAAAAAAAATGCTTAGTTTAAAGTAGTTTTTCGCGAAACAAATGTTGAATAAGCACGATAAATTAATTTTTGATTAGGGATACTGCTACAAAAAAATATCCATTTATTCGAGGAAAGTTATTCGCAATTTTCTTCTAAAACTTTTAAAAATAAAAAAAAAATTCTGATAAAACAAATGTCGCACAGTGGCAGGGCATCTCTTTGCACAAAATGCTCTGTGCTAGAAAATGACAAGACTAACGCTTATTCGAACGCACTTTATGGCAATACATGCACATGCATAATGCATTTCGTAATAGGTTATTTTGGAAATTGGAGCTTGCCATGGCATTAGAGTATAATTCACTCCAGCAGCCAGGTAACCATATGTCGATCACCTGCGTCATGATCAATACTCATTAATAATGCATTTTCATCCCAGACAAGCTGCGGAATGTCAACCAAAATTATGCTTTCTTAAAAGTCTTAACCGTCACTTTATCTGAAGAGAAACAGCCTAACTTCCTGATGTATAGACAACATCTGACATGCCTTTAAAGCCATTACTGTAGAAACCATGGGAACCCACGCGCCCCTATCATTACATGTATATTTTGTCGTCCCTGTTGTTCAGTCACTTCTCATGGCTTAGTATTTGCTTACGCCCCCCTGTATTTATACAAATAAAAATCATTAAGCGCATGTCACAGCCAGCAATAACAACGTATGATTCCAGCTTCAAAGTCATAAAAGACAACTACCAAAAATATGCAGTAACATTGCAAGCGCAAAATGACAGGCGTCAATACCAGATCAATACATTATTTCAAGCATGCGCATGGCCTATGTAGTGTATAGCTCTAAGACGAATTCATAATTTTCTTAACCCATCTTTTGTCATGCATCACTTTCCTCGTGTGTGACGTTGCCACTGCCATGCATCGATTGTATCGATTTTGTGAGTGTCATTCAAGCCAGAACTAATACTGCCGACACACATTATACGCATGTAGGTGATAGAAAACATTTTTTTTTCCATTTGTGCACATTGTATGCAAATAACTAAATGCACCAACAAGAGTCAAACGTTTTTGCCTAATTGTGCCATGGCTGGAGGAGTGGATCTCAAGAATTTAATGGGTGTTAACAACACCCAACGAAAAAAATTATAGGCTGGTATTAACGCAATAAGCATGTTGCACCGATTTTCAAAGGCAGTTGTTGATGAAGTCAGGGAACGTTTTTTGAAAATACTGCTCAAAAGAGGGGTATTTAGTCACTTATGCAATAATGAGAGACTATCCTCTTTTATGTGAAATGCTCAAGTTCTGACATAACACGTTTTACAAATATCAGTAATTTGTCACAATTGTTAAGTGTTCTTCATTTATGAGGTTATCAGCCACATATGGCTGTCACCAAACATCAACTTTAGGTAAAGCAATATATATATATGCATTTTTCGTCTAACCATAGATGTTATGTCAAATATGTCTACACAGTATATCCGCTTTATTTTATTTTTCAGATGTAGACATTTAGATATATGATTATATATGTAAAATGTTGACAAAGCATTATCTTATCTGAGGATGTAAAAACATTTTGGACATATAGGCTTGGATAGGATAGGAAAGTATAACGAGTATTACCATTCATACATGACCATATAGGTCAATTTGTGTCCAATTTCTGATCTAACCATTATTTAGAACATGTCATATACATGTACATTCATTTATATTAACCATTTAATGGGCATTTATGGGTATGAAGGAAACATGGCAATATGGGTATCTTTGTGGCCAATTTATGACCGTACCATATACTGTATGCAACATGTCCTATGTCCACAAATCATCATTATAAATTATATAAGCATTTATACATATGACGTACGGCCAGGATATTTATGGCCATTAGGTCCATGCATTTGTGGCCAATTTCGGATTTAACCATATATGACAGTCATATACATGCTCATTTATACTTTTTCACCCGACTTTGGCATGCCAGGTTATAATGGCACTTAGCCATGCTGGAGCACCATTTAAAAGGCCAGCTCTTTCTTCAGGAGCTTAGCTGGCCAACAGCCCCTGGTGCATGGCGGGTAACTGGTGGTGTCACTTTAGACAAGATAACAGGCGTTGTTAGCTACTCTGCCTCTTTTTGCGATGAGAATGGAGGCAAAAAAAAGCCCCTCATCAGCCAGAATCGAGCATTTATCGATTGACCGGACACGCATCCTACCATTCGTACAAATTCAGCGCTTGTCCGAGGGGGGAGGCGATCGTCGGTGTGATCGGGGGGCCGAAGGCGATCATCATTATCCTCCATTTTCGGCCTTGTTATTCGGCTGCCAAATGGGGATAGTTGAAGCGCTAGAGTTTCGGCCGATTGCGGAGTGGGCGAAGAGATGAGCTCTGAATAACAAACTCATTGCCAGACGGACAATTTGCACGGGTTTGAAACCCGTACGCGCGATAATTGAAAATGAATAGACAATGGACGGAGGGATTCGATTTGAATTTTGCGTTATCAACACACCCTCCAAATCATGGACAGTTTCTGCATTTTGGATGACGGGAAAATGCAACCACGAAAACGAGATTGAAATTGATATTTATCGGGCTTCGTTCGGCATTTTTGCGGATTTCCATTTTGCGCAAAACTGACCGCGACCTGATTGGCTCTGAAGTTCCATGAGTTTCTTTTCTCAACATTGTCCAAGTACTGATCTCAGCCAGTTGGACTCTGCCGATTCCTATAAGCAAATGTTTAGGTTGAATTATAAGGTTTGCGGGACGTCGAATAGCCTTAGTTACCGATGTGTTCAACATTGCGTGTCAATAGAAAATTAGCAGCTTGCGCAATTCATAAACGCTGACCTGTCTACTAAATGCCAACCGTTTCTCTGCGTTAATTCAACTGCAGGTCACATTGAACATTTTATTGATAATGATTTGAGCGATGCTACTTGCATATTTTAGGCCTCAAGAGGCCTAAAATATCGTTGACGGTGTGTCAGTCTGTGGCCAAGTTTTTTGGACTACAGTCAACTCTCCGTAAAATGGAACTCCATAACTCGGAAATTTCGCTAACTCGTAAAGTGGCACAAAGGTTTTTGGGCAACCTTTCGCTAATTTGGTGCCTTTGGCAGTACAAAAGGTCCTCCTAATTTGGAAAACCCTCCGTAACT
>JAQIXS010000529.1:0-44349 GCA_034700785.1 Rossiulus vilnensis | reverse complement strand
TGATTCGGGACTTGATTAAAAGTTCGAGTTAGCGGATTATTCGATTTATAGGAAGTCGAGTTATCGAGGCTCGACTGTAATTGATATGTGGTACATCATCATAGGCCTACATGTATATGTACATTGCAATGCAGATTGTATCATTGGTAAGTAAGATTGCTAAGCTTTCTATTTACTTAAGAAATAGCTTTTTATATGTTTACACCGGTCCTCCTTTTTGACCTCGGGCGCAGGTACTACATACAGTATTCTCTGTACCCCACCTCTCATTGGCCCTGAAATGATTCACGCATTCCTGTTCTGTGTGTAAACCGTTTTTTTTGTAGCTGTTTACATTCACGGCATCTAATATTTTGCCCACGAATCTGAACACCTTTCTCCCCTGAAAAATACTGCATGGGCGAGAAAAGATAATTTTTCTATATTTTTATACAATTTACATGTAGGCCTTTAGGCTTTTCATTTCATACCTTTTTTTTTTAGCAATTTAAACACCTTCACGAGATACTGCAGTGTGATTTAACACCATGTACAGTATGATACTTTGCTGAAATACTGCTGTAACGCACTTAAAAACTACGATTGCTTTTTAAGTCATAGCAAACAGACACCCAACAAAATACATTATTTATATTCAATTTTAATCTTATTATAGGTGGAAATGTGACATTATGCTTGAAATTTGACGTCAATCAGAATAAAAATATAACTGAACATACATTGTTTTAGGAACACTGACATCCGTTTTCGGACGTTTTTCTTGTCAACATGACCAGTTTATGTCGAAGTAAATTAAATGACATTTCGTCCGCTAGTGCCACTTAAAATGGTAAGGAGCAGGGCCTGAGCCTGAGGGGTAAGGAGTTGCTCACTTTAAATGATAATGAGCAAGAACAGGGTAGGTGGTGGACATTGAATTTTCTTTAAAGTGATACATGTCTGCCCTTAACAAACGAACTCAGTTTTGATCGGTGCCAAACAAGAGTATAGTGAACCTTAACCAATCATAAATATTCAGCTTATAGATCATGCCTTCTCTCATAAAAAAGTCTCGCCTAATCGGCGCCAATACCCACCGACGGGAAATTAGTCATGGGACTGGAAAGATTAATCGCATAACAGGCTCTCTCTTTCTATTGGACCATTTGAATTCCCAACATACCCTTTGAGTTAACACAATGATTGGTTCTAATATACCAAAGCTTACATGTTCGATCATTGGCGCTTTGCAGCGCCATCTATCGTTGTTAGAAAACACCATCAAATTGATCGATTTCATTAGCCACCCAGATTCAAGGGGGCAAATCTACTGGCAACTTGCTGATATACATGTATTCGCATGTGATGTTCTGCCGAGATTTGTTCACCAGTGTCGTTTTCATAGCCCCATGATGGCGAACCGCATCCTCTCATCTAATTTCGAGCTCGCTTCCATTGAGCCCGGTCTGCAGATATATAAGTGGTTTGCGAGAGTCGTAAAATCCCCTTGACGAGATATCCTGTAGAAATAAAAAGCCCAAAATGGTCGTTAAATCTACGTTTGCGCCACTTGGCAATATGTTGCTCGAAATTCAAACTATTACATGGCGATATCTATTATATGCGGTGCATTGTAAGCGAGCCGCGCACACCAGAGAGAAACAAAGGGGTTTGCGCGCCAAATTAAAGGGCGCAACGAGCATTTCCCAGAGGGGCTGTGCTGGGAAAAGACCTCAAACAATTGAGCAAAAGTGAAAACCAAAACATTTGTTTTATGAGAGATTTCAGGAAATAATAATGGCCGGTATAAGCCAAAGTACGCGCCTGGGCCAGGCATATACATGTATGCACGGAACACAACACTCGCTAGCGAAGGTTTGTCTTTCATTTGGGAAAATATTAAACGCTGTCGAAAGGTAATTTGAGCGGTTATTGCTCGGTCTATTATAATGTGCGTGGCATCTGACAGTGTTTCTGAGCCGAGTTCAGATGAACAAATAGCAAACTGCAAAGCATAATTTCGTGCTTGCATAATTTACTTTCGAAATTACAGGCCTTCGCTCATTAATTGCTCGCATCTGCAAACCTGGACCCTGTTACACAAAACTACAATACTTACACGTCCAGGTAAATATGGTGTAATAATAGCGTTCCACAAAGAATATGCTTACACTTGTTGATTGAATTAATAATTAAGTAGTGCATTCAGCCACAAGTGAGCACGATAGCAAGTGAAATTGATAGTGTGACGGCATTTGAAGTCTAGGCATAATTTCAATTACTGTGGTATTGAAGCCTAAACCCAATCTTTTAAGTAATTAATTCCACAACAGCACTACTTTCTTTCAATCCCTCTTTAGAATTTAAATTAAATTGTATGCAGTTTTTATATACTGAACTACATGTATCTAACCTTATACTTTTAGTTGATTGTCATTATCACTTTTGTTACCTAACCATTCATTTGATCCTTAAAAAATAAACTTTTAAAAACGCACTTTCTACCAAACTCTATTCACTCGAATACATTGAGCATGAAATTACAAGTCGAATACTAATAGTGCTATTTTGAGGATATTTTCGTCATCTGTGGAGTGATTATTACAAGTTAAAAAGTAAGCGTAATGTGCAATAGCCTACTGTATTTGATATTAGTGAAATCTATAAGTTCACTATTTATGAGTTAGTCTATACGTTTTGTGGAATAATGCCCTGGTCTTTCTAGATCAGATCGGTCGTTTCCCACTGGCGTAATAAAATTGACTCATGTACGTTTACTCCTAAAATATCAGTCCGTAGACAGGCCAGATTTCAAGATTTGCTATTCAATGGTTGAGAGCGGACTGCTAGATTGATATTTCAGGAACGTCTTAAATTGTATTAGTCGTAAACGAACATCTTGAGTATTCTGAATTGTAAGAGAAGTTAATTTTTGATTCAAAAATTTTTTTATGATGTATTTCTTGGAAATGGTACATTAGCCAACCAAAATGCGCTTCCGCTTGATTTTAATTTTCTGAATCGTCTGCATCCCTTCAGTTAATCCGCTCCCTTGAATCTGTGGAAGAATATAATCAGCGACGGATTCAGCATCTCAAAGGCTCTAAGCGCTAGCTCTATGAGAGGCCCCTTGATTGTCGTATTTTTTCCAAATGTCCATTGAAAACATATCGATTTTTATCAGTAGCTTATATTAAGGTTCATCTTTTATTTAATCATTTGTTTCAAACTGCACTTTTTTTTGTAAATTTAAAGCAGGTGTTGGCATTCTTTGACACGATTTTGCAAAATATAGCTTGAACAGGGATCCTCAATACCCTTACATCTGTCCACAACGGCAGATCTAGGATGTTAATGAAGAACATGTCCACAAATAAATGATTGTATTATATTTGCCAGAATCGCGAGTTTGGGGTCAATGGTCTTTGTCCTAATTGCGGACGTTATTTGTGCATAACTCCATCGATGATTTCTGTTTTGATACCAGTGCAGTTTCCAGGCCGCGTGAGCATTGCTAATTGCGATGCGAATAAAGTGCCAATTTAGTGCTGTAATAATTGAACAATTTTTAATTTCATACCTCATAACCGTAATATCACGCACGATCTTCAATAATGTAATGCATGCCAGCTGCGCCTACGAGTTTGTATAATTGCGCAACGCCGCATGCCCGAACAATGTGCAGGCCTGATGAATAAAAATTGAAAATTAACTTCGTGGCAAAAATAATTTTTAAATCATAAATATTCTGCTTCATGTTAGGTCAAGATATCTAGCTTGCTATTCAGTCAGAATAAGAATGTTTATGCATTTAAGAGGCATGATTAGGATATCATTATACTGTTTAGGCATCATCAGCTCAGAAACCTGCACATATCAGTTGCACAAATGCGAGTCAAAGAAGGCTACTGAAACGCTCTTTCATCTCCTAAGCAATTGCGGAAAGAGCAATGTTTGTCAATATCTACGGTTTAGCAACACGGTTACTAAAAAGTTCAGAACTTTTGACTACCTGTTAAAACACAATACGCTTTGCAGGCATTACTTTTGCTTATTGTTAAGGAGATCTTCACTGTCTGAAAAGCGACAGGGAAAACTGATTTTGCCTGGGATTTTATTATTTTAACAATACGGGATGAGGCATAAGTAATGACTTTCCTTCTACCAGCAATATGGCAACAGGTAAGTAAAGTCTGATTTTATAGTTGATTGGAAGTTACATGTGAGGATTACAGGAAACATATAACGCATAGTATAATATAAGTTGTAACCGTTACAGTTAAAACAAACAAACCTATTAGAATATTGCAGATCAGTGCCAATTTATTGTAATGTGTGCATTTGTTACTTATAAATGCCTACCGCGAAGGACCAGTTGACATTACCATATAATCATATTTTAATATGCATGCAACCATTCGTTGCACGAATGCATTGCAGGAATGCTCACTTTTGCCGTAGTTGAGTGTTCATTAAATCAATAACAAATAATAACGTCGGCCATTCAATTAATGCTGGTCAGCCAATATATATCATCGATAATGCACTCTAGTAGCTTTTTTGCTAGGACAGCACTACAAAGATGCAATTTTGCATAGTTTGCAAGAAAATCTCATCCATGGCATTGGCTTATCCTGTATTTCTTGCTGAACCTATAAGCTGATCATGACGCCACTTTTCTGTTTGCCTGTGCCATGCATCTCTTCCTTCTACCCTCTACCTCTTTATAGATCCTATAAGCGTTTATTGCTTGCTAAGTTCTTTGCCGCCAACCGTGAAATGAAACTGCGTGGGCGTGTCGTTAATGCATCGGCCCTTGCAAGAAACTTTGAGAAGGACATAAGCAACAATGGCATTAAAGGGTGGTGCAATCTCTTATGGCTTTTTCCTGATTCTGCTGTCATCGTTGCTCACATTTTACTTAAAATATAGCTATCGAATTTCTATCGAGCTGCTATTGGCATCAGCACATTATCGTTTCTTGGGTCGAAATAGGGAGGCGATGTCGTGACGTCACCTGCTCTTTGAATAACGTCCTGGCAATGACTGTGAAAGCACGTGGCGTAGGAACAAAGTATTTGTAATCATTGGAGTGGAAAATGAGCCGAGGGCAGGAGTTGGGTGCAAAAAAATTGCTTGATCACTTAGTTTTTTACTGATAATCCACTTATGACAGCGTTGCAAGACGTCCATGGAGGTTTAATTCCGTAATTGACATTAGGCCCTTGACATAATGCAATACACTGTAACCTTGGCAACTGAGGTACGTGTCCTCTCTGCGGTGAATAAGTTGTCTGGAACCATCGACACGCATCTAATAAGCGAAAATGAAATAAGTGTTTTACTGGGATCATCCTTAAATTCCACTGTAGCACCTAAAATAATTACACATTTGTTACTAGATGCTGATTAGACAACACTCTTCAAAGTGTAGACTACAGAATGTCCATAAATGGAGCTGTTAAGTATTTAACAGTTTTCGTTTTTGTAAATTAGATATTCGTGCAAAGTGATATCTATTTGAAACGATTTTTGTGAATGCCTTAATGGTGCATCTTCCACTTAGATCCATATTGATGGCATTGAGTTGAAATCCGACATCTGGAGAATTGATAACCTTAATATTGTCTGTTGAATGTATTTAGGAAGTGCTGGAAATAGCGTAATATGTTTTGCTTGATGACAAGATAAAGGGCTTTAAGAAAGTATGAGAAGGTTTCGGCAACATATATTTGATAAATTTCTGGAAAACGCCATTTCCAATAGCGAAACGTTTCACAAATATATCGAAATAAATTTCTGAAGATAAATGCTTTGCAGAGTAAGTTTAAACTAAAAAACCATGCCTTTGTCATTATTTCTCCATATAAAAATGAGAAAATGATCACAGCAGCTGTTAGTGGACTAGTGAGTTGTCTTAGTTGCTCCTATGACAAGGCGAAATGATACATTTAACTGGATTTAGGAAAATGTGGCGCCAAGCAATTCAGATAAGCTACAATAATGAAATAACAAGTAGTTCAAGTGATGTTTATCTGCAAGAAGCTAATCAAATGTGTCATA
This sequence comes from Rossiulus vilnensis, assembly GCA_034700785.1. Classification (NCBI taxonomy): domain Eukaryota; kingdom Metazoa; phylum Arthropoda; class Diplopoda; order Julida; family Julidae; genus Rossiulus; species Rossiulus vilnensis. The sequence continues at coordinate 38,307 of JAQIXS010000529.1, read as the reverse complement.
AGAATTTCTGTAAGGCGTGAGTGTGTTCTTATTCTGATCTTTAAATGGCCTACTTTTAATTCTTAAGCCAGACTTGCCAGAGACACTCCATTTAGTGCCTAACTTATGCCTTTCCTCAAGTATATTACGACATTTTTCAATTTCGTAATAAGTCAACAAATGCTCGCGTAATGAATGCATCATGTACATCATGCTTTTGTTGAAAATGCACTTAAATGAGTGCGTTTTGACTTTGAAGTCAAATTACTGTATAACAAGCAGCTGTGCACTCTTTGTTTTAAGCTAATGCATTTGGTCTGTCTTGTGTTAAACATTTTTTATTACAATTGCAACAAAAGGGACGTTCAGATGCCGAAATAAAGGTGCAGAGGCTCGCAGTTATTAGTACTAATAGGACTGATCCAAAGTTTCCATCTTAAAGTACGTTTTCTAAATGAATTGTTTTTTTAATTGAAGATCCTTGTTTCTCCAGCGAAGAGATTCAGAAAGGGTACTATCTCTGTCATCTAGTTTAACAACCTAAAGTGTACACGTATATATTAATATTTTAAATAAAGACATTATATTAATACATGTATATATACTTATACATGTGCATGCTTTCCATTCATCAGGTTACTGATGAATTCGGATTTTGCATTATTCGGCAACTCCACAAGATAATCAGTGATACGTTGGAGTGAGGTATTTACTATAATACCTAACAAGGCTCTTTGGTCATGTAAAAATGTATATAAGATACATATACATTTTCTGATCACTTGACCTCATTAGTCATAATCCGCTTGTAAATTTAATCTTTGAAATATCCGCGAAATTGAAAAATAATTGCAGTTGTTATCATATACGTCATTTGTAGAAAAGGAAAACTAAAAATAGTTTGACCTTAGTAATCTCGGTTTTATCTTTTTCGAAGCATGACATTTTTATGAAATATCTACTGAGCACGGACTGTGTATTTGGCTCTTTGTGCACCAATTTACTGCAATTTGTTTCGTGACCAAAGCACGATGTTGCCGATTAGATAATGATCTGCTTGTTTATAGCTGAATATTCTATTGTCCTTGAGGAGCACGCGTTAAATTATAATTCTATATAAGTAAATTACCCGCAGCTTTGGTAACATGAATTGTGAGGCACGAAATGATGCATGCGTGTATGTATCAGATTCAACGCCAGTGTCAGTATTGCATACTTGTACTTGATGCCTTAATGAAGAACATCGATTTGTGGAACATCTTCACCCACAAAACGCGCGCTTTCCTCAAAGCACCTTTTATCAATTTTTCTTTTCTGACATCACTATCTTTACGAGAAAGAAATCGACCAAAAGAATATCTTCAGTACCTAAATGAAAAGAGACCGATATGCAAGTTCTAAGAAAAATGCATGCACTTTTACGCACGTCAAAAGAAGTCAATATCTCGCAGCAAAGTAAGTTTTCCTTTCGATAAAAGACTTCCACACTGTCTTTAAATGGCTGACAGATTGGCATCGTATGCACACTTAGTCTATATACATGTAGCCAGTTTGGTCATTTTGGAGCATTCACTCGAAATGTTAGCAAAGCAATTCTGATAAAGTAATCGTCGATGAAGAAATAGTTGGGGTTCTTGCTTAATTAGTGGGTATACTTGGCGGTATTTAATGCCAGAGTGTGCATATATTTCATTAATTGCCTATTTAGAAAATTATGGATTAAAAAATCGCAATTATTATAAATATTTTTTAATTAAAGTGTTATTCGTATTTAAACATGAATCACAAGTTTCATTAATAAATCATTAACTAGCGATAAAACAGAGCCTCCATGGTGCATCCAGATACTAATCTATGCTGTATCTCTGGCAAGAAACAGATCTTAACTGTGTGTTTACTCTTCAAACTGTTAATTTAAGAGCAGGCATTAAACAATTTATTTAGTTAAAGAACTGATCACTTTGCTCATTCTGCGCGTATCTAGTTAATTACAAAAGCCTGTTGACTTTAAATGGGGCTTTTAGGTCTACAGTGAATATTCTGCTACTTTTTTTAAATTAGCAACAAAAACTTTAGTTGGATTGTGCTACCAATTAGTCGTCTTAACTATGTTTGAAGGCTAATGGCATTTGCTTTGATCGCTTTTGGGTTCCATCGATCTGTAGAGCACTTTCGAGATTGGTTAAGCGTTGGTTGGCCAAACGTCACTAGATGGCAACACTAGAAGGGTTCGTGCACCAGCGCTGGGGTGGATGAGGACCATTAAATAAATATAACCAACGTGGGTCTGTATGTACAACTTGCTGAACTGGACGAGTTACAAACAGACGCAGACTGCGAGGATGCTGGATTCTCGCGACGAAAATCGATTTTAGAAACACGAGAGCTCATCTCACTTTTGGTGCAAAATTACAAACAGCGATAGCAGAGTGAGATAAACGAGACAATGAGATTCATAGAGGGAAAATAATACCAACAGAAGCTTTTTCGCTAACCACGAATCACAACAAACACCAAAAATCACCTACAATGAAATTATGGTGTCAATTTCTGGTTTCGTTCTCGCAGACCACGATTCACAAAACGTACTGCTACCATAAGGCTTAAAGAGGACCAAAAAAAACCCCACTATCCTTCTTAGGTTTTATTTATTAAAAGTCTGGCAACATCGGTATATTAATGTCATGTCTGGGCAATATAGTAGCATTCCGTTGATACTGATGGCGATGTGAAATTTGTTTGCGCAGAGAAAATAATGATTTACTTACAAATGGTATTATTTCGAAAACGCATGCATAAAACTGGGCATTGGTCATAAAAACAAGCTATACATCACTACTTAATGGCGTTGCAGTTTTTTAATAGCACTTTATACATTTTACGATGTGCTCGGCTGTGGTATAATGGATGCATTATTACTTTTAAAGATAATCTACGTACGCTGGATGTGTACAAATCTAAATACCTCACGTGAAAAATTGGTATTAAAATTGGAGGCAAAACAACTTTGGAGTAGCATTCGAGTTAGAGGACACTCTAGATTCGCCATAGCAATTTTGTGCAACAATGCTCATTCCAATTTCATGTATCTATCGAAATCTGTTGTACTGCCTTGTTTAAGGTCACCCTGTATAATAGGCTGTATTTGACTTTGTCTGAACGCTATAAAGCCAATAAGAACCCATGCGTCCTTGCTATAGCAGCCTGTTCAATATTGGAAAACAATTATAGTACAAAGCCATACGGTTTCGTTATTTTGTTATTCACAAAATAAATATTGAATATTGTTATTCTTGTCTAAATTAAGTGATTTTTTTTAAACTTAGACTTTATATGTTTTATTCCAAAGGCCTTTCGGTTGTAATTTCTACTCGCGTAATTAATTGTCTATGCATTTTCGCGTTGAAAATAGTCTCCAAGAACATTAACGAAATGATATCGCCGTTCAAAATTCTTTTTTTTAACGCACGATATATGAAGACTAAGTTCAATTCTACAACAGAGCACAATCTTCAAACTCATTAAAATGATTGCGGCTTTCCAGTTCCAGGGCGTAATTGCACCTTTATGAGCACATAGCAAAGGATTCATTAAGATCCATTTAGTTTTTCACTGCCAAAATATTTCATTGTCGAAATAAATGATTGCAGGTGCCCGCTATGGAGTTTGTGGCAATTTGTAATAGGATTTTAATTATTTTATAGCCCTTACGTTCTGATCGGAACTGTTCTTTCATTAAAATAACGAAATATAACATTTATTACTGTGTATGTCAACTGCATCGGAAGGCAGTCATTTAATGGGTGGTGCTAAATTTTACCCAAGCTCAAATACACTGTTCATTTCGATTATGTTTGCAATGCAAGTTTTAATGTTTGCATACCGCAGGCAGTAGCGCGATTGTTTCGCTGTGTCAGCGGTTAGCGTTAGTCTCAAAGAAAACAACGGACGAAAAATTTTGTTGTCAGTTACTAAGAAAATAAACGATATTTTTGTAATAAGTTACATTTGACGTAGATGTATGCAGATGTCATCATGTCATCATGCAAGCTCAATATACAACAATGATAAGAACAGAGGTACGAGAGAGACGATGCATAATCGTCGTTGGGTTGTAATGATTGGTGGATGAATAATAAATTATACATTTAGGTACAGTATGTTTATGGGTTAAAAATTAGAGGTCAGTTGTGTAATGGGGTTGAAATCCAGCCCATTTCACCATAACACACTGCATCATACAGTACGTGTACATGATCATGTAAATGTATTTGAAGGGTTGCCAAACCATACTTACCAAGCGCCCACAAAATCAACTTTACATGGGAGGGAAAAAACTGAATAGTTTCGTGAAAAATATACATGTACAATTGTACAGTGTAGATATCACTAATCTGATTTCGTATAAACAACAAGTTTAGAGTCTGTACACCATTGACGTTCAATTAGGAAAACAGAAACCAGAACTTAGTGAATTATGTTTTTGTCCATATTTTTCGTATTTGAAGGGATCGGTCACCTTTCTTTTATCAACACTTTATTTCTTCTTTAATTTTGATGAAAAGAAACCGCAAGCAAAATATACATGCCAATGTACGTAAAGATTACTTAACAAATAAGTTTTCATGGCCTTACTTTTCTTTAAAAAACATTGCCTATCGTTTCCTCATTTTTAAAAAAATGTATTTGTAAATTATTACCCAGATAATAAATAAATTTACAATTTGTGATTTCTTTTATTTGAAACGTTCCTTAGCTAACATAATATTCCCATAAGATATTTTCTATGGCCATTATCGAAATTTTACATTAATTTTGAAATCGTGTTGTAACAAAATGTACATGTATGTCTATATAATTTTTTATAAGGTATTTTCTTCATAAAGCCCGCTTTAGACAATTCCAACGAATAATGAACTTCGATTCTGACTTCGCTTTGTCCATTTTATACGCCCTTGACATACCTCAAAAATGACGTCATGTGACTTCCACCCATCTAAGTCCATTTTTCCTAAGATTTTAGTAGGCTAGTACTGCATGAAGCGGGCTGTCACTTCAATAATAATTACGAGGTGAGAACCCAATTCTTAACTGAGCGTAGAGTCTCAGGTGCATTTAATGCGTTCTGATTTATTATTTACGGTAGTTTGTATTTGTTAAACGTTGCTCTTTATCTTGCGCGTGGCATGGGAATTTGTCGAATTGTTTAGGCAAATCAGGCTAGTTTTCCTCCTACACTTTCAGCGTGGAAATTGTCCACTTTGTTATACAGATGTTCTCGAAAATGTGACATACAGTAAGCGCTTAATTGATTTTCAGGTATTACCACTTTAGTTACTTTCACTAACATGATAGTAAATTGTATGGTGTGAAATCAAAAGCATAAGAAATTTCGTCTTTAAGGCCCGAGAACTACCAGTAAATTACACATGGAGGAATAGCCATAATCTTGTATGCTTTTATGGGCGGTTTTAATGTCTAATCTGCAACCCTGCGCTAATTATTTTTGTGAGGATAAACAGAAATGCCTTGAAAGTGCTTGCTGCGTCTTAAGATGTTCCCTTTGTTTTCCTACGATTTTAAAAATATGCGTAAATATCATAAATCCTCGTGGAAAAAACCGAGGGAGACTTTTAACGCTGTTGGGGTTATTATTTATTGCAGCGCAGTGTTGGGTGTGCGCATGTGCCCTTCTATTAATTCGTCTAATTATACGCACAACAAGGGCTAATAGTTAATAGGAATACAGCTTTTTAATGAGCTTATTTGTATCTGTCTTAAAATCTTTATGGCTGAGCTGGTGTCGGCATATGCCTTGCATAAAATTTCCAATTAAGCATTTGTTTATTTAGGCCCATAAACTCAAGAGAAATGCTGGTGAAAAAGCAAGGGCTGTTCAGAAGGTGGCTCGAAAAACCGGCCTAATTACTTTTTAAATCGGGAGCTTTGCAAGGTTAGGGAAGTTTATTTCGGAAATTCTAAAGAAATGCACCGGCATGGCGACATTTGTAATGAGACTACTTCGCTTTCTTGAAGTATAGTAAAGTAGTGCATGTTGATTCAGGAACATCGTTAAATCTATTTTTCTTGAAATACCTGAAACATAGGCCTACATGTAATTGCGAATAACTCGACCGGGATTGCAAAAAATGATTACGACTAAAATAATGTGTGCCAGTTATTCTTAAAGACGCTCAGATTCCAATTATCGAACTGTTTTTTCTTGGCACTTACAAATTACGTTATGAAAAAGTACTCAATTATCGGACACCAACCCCCACCCTTCAATCAGCAGTCGTTATTGTCGTAATTTGAAGATAAGTGCAGGTAAAATTTGGCTACTATTTATTAGTCTTATTGGAAGATATTAAAGGCTAAGCCATCAATGTTAATATCAAGATTATGATTAAGATGACTTATACACAATTGTGAAAGGTGCGCACTCAACTTAAGGATACTGATTCACTACGTCTCCATGGATAACTTACGTAATCTTCAATATAAACAATACCATACTCTTCATATACTACTAACGCTCTTGCCACTTCCTCCACTTACTGTAATTGTTCCATTTTACTTCAAACTCACGCGGGACAATACTAGGAAGACTGAAATTAGTAGCATAATTAGTATTTAAGTGTGTGATATGTAGATTTCCCTGAATTGTCTAAATCGGTGAGTTGACGACGATTTTATTTAAGCACCCACGCACGTTGTCAACCCTAATTAACTTTTAAGCTATCTACATGTACCCAACCACTCGCTTGCTGTAATGTGCTATCTACCCACAATCACTACGAATAGAGTACTGTAACAAATTTGCCCACGCATTACTGTTTTCTGCAAAGCTGTTCCGCTAATAGTAATATTCTGTTAATGCTGATAACGACATAACTTCTTGCTAAATACACCTAGAATTGTTGACTAGGTTGACTAGCCACTAGTGCAATAGTTCTTGTTAGCACTCATTGTTTCCACATCCTTGTACGTGATATGTGGAACTTGAACGATTAGGTTATACAATATCATGTATTATTGAGCATGGATACTGCATGACAGCATCAGAGCGCCGGACCTGCCAGATCAACCACTTCAGTCAGTGGATGCTACATTAATCGATAGGCAGGAAACACGAAGGTCACGTATTAGTGCATGCGTCGACGTTTTTTTAAACAAGACAGCCGGATATCTGAAATTTGGTAACTTGAAAGAGACGGGCGAATGCGCCTATTGAATTTCGGTTGGTAGCCATATCAGGCACCCTGTTGCTTTCATAATTCATCACGACGTGCTGGGCTACTTAGCAGATATTGTATCACCACGCAAAAATCGATCAAGGGCCATCACCGCCAACAATGACAAACTTCAGAAAAATACCAGCATTTTTTTTTTGCATTTTCCGCCAAGCCCAGCTTCCGGTCTGTGCCATGTCTGCTCGCTCGCTAAACTCAAACTCGCTAATGTCGAATTAGGCCAGCACGCAAAAAAATAAACCTCGACCAGGAAACGAGCACTTTTCACTTAAAATCACGTCACACATTAAGTGAGATGAGGCCACTTTGCAGTAGGTGCCATTTTCGGTGTGTGCTCTTCCAAAGCACGTAGGCAAATAGCTGCCGCCCATATTAATAAAGCGCGTTTAACCCAGCCATGGAACCGATTGAAGCTTGGAATCCATTAATCTTACAAGCTACATTAATTCGCCCGAAATAAAGCTTTTCATCATAACATATCACTCAGTTATCGCTCTGATGCCTCCGTCAAGCGATTTTTTATTCGTGCCTTAAATTTATATCGCCAACCATGATAAACGAGATATTCCCGTTCGTATTTCCCACGAGCAATGACCAATTTCGTTTCGCCAGAATTTCGCCAAATTCGCCGCAGCGTTCGGGGTGGATGGGGGGTTGGGGCATAAAGTTCACTTCCGGCTGAGAGACCGCTGGATAATGGCCAACAAATGAAGACGGCTAACGCTTCTGACATGGGCAATTAGTCCATGCAGATGCGGTCGATGAAGCGTGCCTTTGCTAAGCGTAATGACACGGAGAAACAAGCAATATTTAGCATTGGTGCCATAGCCGTTGTTTACCCTAGTCTCTAAACTCATCAAGAAATGGCATTCTAAGCTCAGTTTTTAGTTTTTCCGAAGCGACACATCTGCTGCATTTTTCAACCATGCGACTGCAAAATTTGAGGTAATTAGCGGGGCTCGCCTGCAGTTAATGTTCAACCTTGTTTTGAGCAGAAGTCGACGAATCCTGGCGGTTTTTTATATTTTCCTACCCCAATTTCCTCTTCTGTGGCAACCAGAATTTCAAGTTCCTTTGCGCTGGTAGGCCTATTGTATACAAACTATACATTACATACCCAAGGGCGTGTTAAGACAAAAAAATACTCATGCAAATTGCAGTTAGTTCGCATGGTTATTAATACGTGGTTACCATCTGTACGGTCTTAATGAAAGGGATGTGGACCGCTGAAAATAGTTTTTTTTGGCTAATTAATTTCCTCTTTCTCGCAAAGTCTTGCGTGTTGCTGTGCAAATGCTAATTAGCAATCAAGCTCACTTATTGAGTCCGTTTTTGGCAAGTGTTTACATGTTTTTGGTTATTAATTGCGCATAACGAGATCTATAGGATCTTGAAAATAAATTCATCAAATGTTTATGGATCTCTTCATAGAAACTAGCTTACTATCAGAATATGAGGGTGAACGAAATGCCTGAAAATCTTTGTAGATCTTATTCTATGAACGGTGCCGTTCAAATAAATAAATTTGGGAGGTTTTCTGCGTTCCTTAAATCACAATAGCAACCACAACAAAGTATACATGTAAGTTTGAGTACCTACCTGTTGTTATATTTTATTTCCGTTTATCATCCAATTACAAATACATGTACATGTACATTGTGTATTTAAATTGGTTTGAAAATTTAAGTACGTAAATATCTTTGTAAATCATATTCTTTGAACGGTGCCGTTCAAATAAACAAATTTGGGAGGTTTCCTGCGTACTTTAAAATCACAAAACAACAAAAACAAGCAAGCATGTACATGTGTGTTTGAGATTTATTTTTGTATTTTTATTTCCGTATATCATCCAACTGCAAAAAATTGAGAATTGGTTTGGAAAGTCAAGTATGGGGCATAAAAGAAATATCGATCTTCTTTAATGCAATAGCATACCATAGACCATACCACACATTCTGCGTTGTAAAATTAGTGTAATACTTGTATGTGCACTTGTGACATTTAATTGTCGATTGCAAAGGACAAATGACGTTTTCTAATGTGTTTGCAACCTCGCATAGCAACAGGGCATAACAGAAAAACTCACTGCAAGAATTCGGAAGGTGATCCATTTCACATTACCACACTCTTACCGTGGTAATTTTTACAATGAAATTTAGGTGTAGGCTCAAATAATTTCAAAAATATAGGAAGAAAATGCTTATTATAACTGTCCATTTTATTGATTATGACCGCAAATATACAGTACCCATTTAAATGCATTGTGCTTTCCTGTTATGCGCAAGTGCAATGCAAAGCTGCATACAAACGAGAAAACTTGTTATTTGTACTTTTGCGAATTAAATGTGTCAAATGCACACATGACACTAATTTTACAATGCTCTTCAATTTTTAAATTTCATTTTCTCCGCATTAACGGCACCAAGAACATGACGTGCGATGTTATGTTAAATAAGTCTTCAGTAGTTCTCACATACGCCGTAGTCAACGTTGTAGTCAAATTTTTCTAGTTGCTGCCATGCTGATGATGTCCGAGAAATTCAGACATATCTCTTACCCTGTATAAAACTTATGGACGCAAACGTTTTGGAGATAAGTGATGGAACTTTGGCCCATACAAATTCGATGGCGCTTCATTTTACTGGGTGTAATTAAAATATGTCTGCGGCCAAATTGATTAATACCTCAAGTGTCGGTATTTTTAATTATATTTGTGCAAGAAACACCAACGAGAATACAAGCGCTTAGGGATTAATGAGCTCAGTTACTTACAGAACGTAGGGAGCACGTTCACGGTTCTCTGCCAGCCAGGACATGGGCACCCCATTCCTTAAGATTTATAAGCTTAATTATGCTCATTGACCTAATTAAGGGTGATTATGTAAACGGCGCTGGAAAATGCACCCATATATCACCTGCAGGCCTTTGGGCGCTGCTGAAAAAGGAAGAAATCCAACAAAAAGCTCTTGTCTGGCAAGCCTTTTGTCGCTGCTTCAAAAGTCCCATATAAGTTGTTTGCCGTTAACGTTATTCGAAATTAATTAGCGATTTTATCATACCATGGAAGCCATTTTTGCTGCAATTTGGGCTTCATTTATGAGGCATCGAAGTTCTTTACTTACTGCTACTGGCAGTGCTACTCGGTAAAGCGAAAGTTTGGTCATGAAACAATATTCAACGATATATCGAAGGCAGTATCAAATATCACACACCCATAGGTAGTTTTTATTTATTTTGTATTGCGAATCATCTACTCTTAAGCCTTATCTCTCGCAAATGCTAGTAAATGATAACCTTGACAACTCGTGCAATTCAGGTACAGGGATTTCTGTCTTGAATGGTTGCTAAGCGGCTAGTGATGTTTCTGCCCATCTTTTGTTCCATGAGAGGAAACTATTGATTTAAGGCTTTTAAAAGGTAGCTAATGTGTCTCGTTTTTGCCAGCTTACCTCCCTCGCCCACGGCTTTTTCTTAAATTGTACCTTCAATATTTTATCGACAGTAAATTTGTGCAATCTGAAACCTGTGCCTTTTTCTTCGGTTATTTAATCAACGAAGATTGATTCGAAAACGTTATTAGACTAACAGCATTACTTCGATATAATGTTTATCCAACATTTTCACTATCTTGATTCTTTAGGCCACTCCCGTAAAGTTCAGTTTCTACAATGTATTTGAGAGCTGAGAGCGACAGCAACCATCTAGACAAGGCAATCTCAGATGGCCTCTCCTCTTGGTTGTTGTTGAGATTGACCCGATTTGAGCAGAGTGAAATAGCAACATTAACTCGCAGAACCGTTTCCACTTGACATTTTTAATGATATTCCCTCACATGCGTAATTGACGTCCATGCATGTGTATAATATCCCGTAGGGCGACACTTGTATTGAGCAATTTACGCGTAGTCTATGTGCCTGAGCTCATAAGTCCAGTCGGAGCTCATTTTCACAAATTCTCTTCCAATCATGCCTTTCCTATTAAGTGACAGCACTCTCCACTCTCAGGCTGGAACTGTGAGAGTCACTTCCCGAGAGCGAAGTATGTCAGCCACTTAGGGTGTGTGCTCTTAGTAATGGGCTAGAGCACTTCTACAATAGCTCTTTCCATACTCAATACTTTATTGAATTGCTAGTTGAGCTCTCGAGAAGCCCCTTTTGCTTTTTACTCCTTAATTGGACACGCAGCTTCACATTGATATTGTTAAAATTCATTTGTAGGTATTCGGCATGAAGAGAGATCCAAGTTCATCAGTCTCTTGCTGTTTACACATTTTCATTGCAGTGCAAAACTGGTTTTGTTTTGATGAAAGCTTTTAATTCGTTTATTTTCACGCTCTTAACTTGCTATTTGCACTCACTTAATTCTTATTTATTCGCTAATTATTTTTTTTGAGAGATTGCTTTCATTTTTCTGCACAGGCTTTCTCTCTCGTGACATGAAATAACTTAACGACGGGCAACTAATTGAGGTTGAAATCCACCCTAATTAAAAATCGTAAATGTGAGCAAGCAGAGAAATTGCTTGTCGTTTTCATCCACTAAAGTGGGTATACATGCAGCGTATAGGAATTAAAAAAATCAATATTTAATTACGTAAAACACGCGTGCCTCGTAGCGTTTCCTCCGCTGATCGTTAATTTTTTTATCCTCACATTCACCCATTGTTTCCTATGATTTCTCGTACAATATAGATCACATAGATAGACCAAATCGCAAAATAGCTTTTCAGTACTTTCAAGTTCACCATAATGGGACTTTAATAAATAGCGTTACTCAGTTTCAGCCGATTATTCACGCCTTTCGTTATCTCATTTTGTTTAAAAACCGTAGCTCTACTTCCTTTGCGTATGACGTCGCAAAGTGGCGAACTCAAAACTCCATAAAAGTCGTACTTGCACGTTATATAAACGTTTCACTCAATGTCTCAACTCGTCGAGGGTGTCTTTACCTCGTACTGTTTCATTCATTTTGTTTGCAAAAAACTCTAATGTTTGCATTTATTAAAAGTCATGCAACGACAAAGACAGCGTGGCTTACAGCTCGAGCAAATTAAAACCATTTATTTTTCGCAAATATCATCCCAATTTCCCACATTTCTATGTTTTCATTTGCATAACATGTTATATTAAAGACAATTTTATTACAGTTGAGGACGGCATTATATGGTTGGTTGATTAAACCGGTAAAACAAATACTTTCTCAGCCCATTGTTTCAATCTTCGCAACGTGCCGCCTTATCGAATCATGGTTTCATCAGGCTCTCCAGGAAAACCAAAACTGTACAACATGCATGTTGTACTATGAATGTTGTGTTTTCCAATGGCAGTAGGACTGTATGAATGAGGCCTGCAGCCCCTTTGTTCAAATCCAACATGTCCTTTTGTAATCTAATGTCTACATGTACCATGTGCTGCCAGTAATGTTGCCAATGGTTGTCCTGTCAATGATTTCTTACTTTTCATTTCATTCTTTAAGCTTACTCTTGGACAAAAAAATAATTAATGCGCTTCCGTTATTTTATTTTATTTGTAGGTAACAAAATGATAGATGAAATATTTTTTCCTGTGGCGCCTGATGAAGATTTGTTATGGCGAAACGTTGCAAAATGTAATTTTAATCAAAAAAATTGCATTCCATTCGTTATCGAGTAAAATTATAACTTTGTAAGAGCAATCTAACCAGTTCTCACTCTTTCCATAGAATTATGTAATGTTTAAAATACTAACAAAGTTTTAGCAACACTTCTACCCTTCCCCTCCTGTAAAGGTCTTCTCTGTGTTTGCGCCTTGTTCAGCATGCCTTATGAGATTCTTTAAAATCATAAAGTTCTCATCATCAAAAATTTTATTTTGCACAAAAGAGGAATCTTAAAATAAGTCAAATCATTTGTTTTATACCACAATACACGTACACATAATGATATTATCGATTGCAATGCTTCAAATTTATTTTTACAAAGTTCGTCGAAAGGCTGAACTTTCTATACACCGCTCCGTAAATGCACTGCTCAATGCTAATGCGAGCATTATACGTGCACGTTTTTTAGATTTTACACTACATCGTACTAATTACTCTCGGCGTCTATACATCAGTGTATACTTAATCATTATTTTCGTATTAATCTTTATCCGTCACCTTGTTTTGAGCGTTTTTCGCTCATATAATGTCGAATGTGCGCCTCAGCTTTAGTGGAAGGCTAGATAGTCAATATAGGAAATTTATTATTCTTATACGACGCACGTCTGAATATGATATACTCGTTGCCGTGGCGGACTCCTTACTGTTTCTAAATATACGTTTTCGTCTTTACGCATCTTTTGCCACTTTCGAATTCATAGTGTTTTCGTAGAGCTCGCTGTTTCTATCACATTTCCTTAAAAAGTTCAAGGATTTGTGTTGTTTAGATCTGGAAACTATGCATACCTGAAACCGAGTCAACCACGCATTCGCCTAACCGTGCACGCCATGCACTGCAATAGGAGTGTGTTTAGCTGATGCAAGGCCTGAAGCATAGATTATATAAAAAGGAACGAAATTTAAAACAAAATGTATATAAAAAACGTTGTCCTAGCAAAAAACTATCGAAAAAAGTTTAGCTTCAAGTTTGTAATGAAATGGACGCTATAGGTTAAACTTTGAAACTTTCCTTTAACTAATGGATATTATGTCCATTTTTTGTTCTTAATTTTAATAAACATTATCAACGATGGTAATGATGAAAGCAATTTTGAAAACGACGACCAATATTGCACTGTAGTGAAATTTGTGATGAAATTTTCAGAGATATTAGTAATGATAAGGACGAAAAAATCCGCCACTGATTTGAATGAAGTCGCTAACAATATTCATGTATGATTGTAAACAAATAAAACTATTCTGTGGAAGCAGCCCTCTTATCCTGTTATAGCCATTGGTAACTTTACTATTTTATGGAATGCTTTAAGTAATTTTTAAAAATCAAGGCAACAGAAATAATGATTTATATTAGGATAGGACTTTAAAGACAAGCGCCTCCAATATGTAAACAATACGTTGTGAGATCATAAGATGCCAATTTGATCAGACAGCTTGAAAGCATTAGTAAAGGGCCCGCGATAAAATATATGGTCATAAAATATCGAACACAGCATATTGAGTTACATATTTTAAGTAGTTTAGTACGGTTAATTGTATAGTTTAAATTAGGCGTGGTATTTTTGGTCATTTTGTTGAAATTTCGTTAGGAAACATAACAAGAATATAACAGACCTCACTTTAGTTATGTTCTGCACAGTTCACGTAATGTTAGAATTGATCTGGCTCTACAGACTGCCAAAACTTTAATTTGATACTTATCTGCAAGCAAATGAATAAAAGTTTAAAATTGGCGATTTATTCGGCCATTAAAAGAACTGCAATCGTTGAAAGCCCGGGTTACCATCTCTAAACCTTACTTTCACAAGTATAGAACTGGGTATTAACAGCGCACTGGAAAGTAAATCAGTGCGATGGAGAAGAATTCATTTCTACATGATGCGGTCGTCTGGTAATCCAGTGCATTTGTTTAAAATTCAATTTCCTTTCTTTGCAGTGCTTCGTTCGAAACTTGTTTTATCGCCAAGATTCTCCGGTGTCCCAACGCTCCACAGCTAAGCTCCAGTTTAGTAGTTCCATTTTATCGCGGTTTCCATTGATGAATTGCGAGTGGAAGGTTCTGGCAAAGATGATTTCAAAACTTTTTCTCGCATTCGGTCGCCCCTGTTTATTAGTCCCCTGTGATAAAAATCCCCCGATCGGTGTGTCTTCGATCACGATTGCCCAGTTAATTATCGCCGGAATCGCGAATTCTTCCGATGGCAGCATCCCTAGTAATTCCTCCCCAGCGAAGCAGTGATTGGAGACTTCAGAGCGCAGATTTGGTGGACACTTTTCAACTGGGATATCCGCCGGCTTCGAATGCCAAGAAGAGCTCAGGAGGATTTACGAACTTTTTGCCAGCGCGGGATCCTCTTGACTCCGCTGATCGACTGAATCATCAGAAAACATAGACGGTAAGTTCACTCCTTGTTTACTCATCCATGTTGATGGTTTTGAATGCACGAGGCCTCGAAGTTGAGCTATGCATGGAGTTACACAGTCTAGAATGTATGCCGGCTATTAGAACACGCATTATCTATAGCGACTTTGGTGCTTTTGGTTTTTTCTCTATGAAATCGGTAAATTTGAGAATTGTAAAGGCCGGGTGGCCCCATCGTGTGTCGAATCGCATCCGAAAAAGTGGGAGGTGGTAGTGAAAACTGACTTCGAGCATTTCACTAATAACTATCAGCCATGGTAATTAACGTATCCTGCCACCTATACTATGTTGAAAACTAAAATGTAATTGGCCCTTAGTCAAAGAGATATTTAGCTTACAATGTAGATTACGTCTTACAGCATGGAGGAAGTCACATATTCCCAATAAATGGCGCGTGTGTTATATTACTGGTATGACTAACTGCAAATAATTTCTTGCTCACTAATCATTAATTTAAATTTCCCAGTATCATTCTAGACTAATTTTGAGAAACAAATGCATACGTTATTCCGCCATTTTACACTGGCGAGCTAAGAAACTGGCCCACCTAAGGCAAAGGGGTTTAATAAATAAATGGCGCATTTTATTCAGCAAATAGATGACTAATATAAAATCGGGATAGTTAATTTTGATAACAATTTAAAGCACTTTCAATTGGACATAAATTGACTGAAATTTCAATCGAATAAAGACGAGTGGACTGACTGACTGGCTCGCTCATCAACGCAGAACCTGACATTTTCCATGTATTTTGCAAATGATTTGGTTGAGACAACTTTAGAGTTGGCTAAATATCTTTAGTAGTCTTTCTAGGGCAATACTTCTCCCGTACGTTTTCTACTACATCCTCGAAATTTGGTAGAGATATGCCAAAGGTGCCAAACCAAGCATTCTGAAGAGATTTTGTTGAAATAAGCCACTGAGTAGGTTAAACGGAGGATTGTTTCCCGATCCCTTGTAGTTAGAACTTTTAAATTTGGTAGGTTATGCACATAATAATAATAATAATAGATTTATTCCTTCAAAAGAAAAGGAGAAATGAAGGTTGGAAGCTCACTAACGAGACATTTTGTCGAAAACTTTCTCTAGTTAACCCTCTGGATATGTCAATGGTGATGTTAATACTAATAGATTTAGTCCTTCAAAAGAAAAGGAGAAATGAAGGTTGGAAGCTCACTAACGAGACATTTTGTCGAAAACGTCCTCTAGTTAACCCTCTGGATATGTCAACCTTGCTTGCTTTCTGGGATAGTTGTTCTCCCCTGATATGCTCTTGCTGGAGGTGACCGTCAAACGTCGCTGTCCTGGACAGGTAGGGTGACAATGGTTTCTGCAAATGCGGTAAATGTTTTTTCCAAACTCTTTAATCAGTTTCATTTTAACACTGATTAACCCTCTGGATATGTCAGCTAGTAAATCCCTAAACGTGGAAATTGGGCACGTCTATCTGCCCACGCCTTCGTCAGCGTGATTTACGGACGGCCCCCAACCACCGCCGGTCATTCTCGTGTAATTAATTTCGTGACAGACTCGTCTCATTCACGAAAGAAATTCACCGACTGAGACCCGCTCCAGCATTGCGCATCACCCCCTCCGCTCTTTATGCGCCTCGTTATAAGAATGAATTAAGCCGTTATAAAAACAAGCGCTCACCCCCGACGCTTCCTGAAGAGGGAGCTGGAGAGGCGCTGTTCTTCCGGAGCGGCGCCCCGATTGCGTGCCGTGATAGATGAGCGCTGCGAGGTACGAGCCTCTGCGGGATGTAAACCCGCCGTCTATTGATCAGCCAAAAGCTCGCCAGCCAGTAGAACATGCGGCCGGAATAAAAGCGGCTCGCTCCTAGCACGCAGCTCAGTTGTGCTTTTGGCACCGTAAAGAGGCTGTCGAAGCTGCCGAAGCTGCCCTTCCCTCCTCTCCTCGCGCTCTTTCCACCAACTTTTCGCTGTTGAGCACCTTGCTTGCTTTCTGGGATAGTTGTTCTCCCCTGATATGCTCTTGCTGGAGGTGACCGTCAAACGTCGGTGTCCTGGACAGGTATGGTGACAATGGTTTCTGCAAATGCTTAAGCGGCAGGTTCTCATCCCTGATGCTCTGTCTGGAATTACTTGCCAACTGAATCACCAAGCGGTTTTTGGAAGTCTGAGATAGGTGTTCTTGAATCACGGACAACCAGAACCTGCGGTCGTCTCCAGGAGATGTTTTCATCCTTTGGATCGGGCTCTCTGCACGTGCTCTTGACGAACTTACCGTGATGTGAGACTTCGATGTGTTGTGTAGTGCTGTAACCTCCCTCGTTTAACTGTCAGACTTCGAAAACTATTCTCAAGTCTGCAAAGAACGTGATTCACAGGTATCTCATTTCCAATTTCGGTTGGTGGCCAGAGCGGATTTTGTGGCAACTTGTTTTTGAGACGAGCCTGTTGCTAGTACTCCGGTTGTGGAAGTGGCTTTGCACTCCATTTTTGGCGACACTGGCAGCGTTCCACCTGTGACTAACAGAGCTCTGATCCTTGGTTCAACGGACAGTGCCTGGCGTGGTTTCGACCAATGATATGATTTTCAAACGCAAGATGTTCGCTTTGGACTCGAGAAATCTTCTGTGGCTGTTTCTCGTGTTGTCTTTCAGAAAAGGTAAACGTTATCAAAGTTGCTCTGTGGGATTTTGCTCGCACGCTAAAAGATATGGAATGACTTGGCAAAGTTCTGTTTTTTTTAAGGAATTAACTGCCTAAACGGAAGTCTCTTTAGGGAATTTCTACAGAAAATTAATGTGCATTAATTTTAATATGAAATCAAAATGATGCGGCTTTCATCGGCTAAGTCTTTAGTCGTGCGCGATTTATTTAATTTGACAAGTGAGCTGAACCGTTTTTTTAAGGTGTATTTATTATTCTTTCATATCGTGATTATCTGCGCTCTACTTGAGGTGCTTGTATGAAACTCCTTTTTTGTGGCATCGCAATTGTTGAATGTTGCAATTCCAGTATAATTTTGCCGTTAACAAGAATTTAATTAGCCATTTCTTGAAGACATGAGATGCACATTATAATTATTTGTCACAAATAATCATGATTTTTCAACGTTTTAAATCACGTTATTTAAAAACAGCTTAGATTCTAAGTTTTAAACTACAACATATACAACATATGGGCAATATACATGTATTTGTGTAAAGTTATTTGTACTGTGGTACACAAGGTAGGGGGCTAATAATTATATAATGCGTTAATAATTTCCTGACAAATATTGTGCGTACTTCATAGAAGGCATAACCAAGAAACTGTTAAAATGTACAAAAGCATTATTTTGACTATTATTGAACGGAGGTTATTATCTGACACCTTAATTAATTTTCAGCTCCGCTATATTTTATCTGTTAATGCACGCAGAATTATTCGAAATTAGCCTTGTATTGAAATACTTCTCCACCTTCTTTAAATGAATCAATATTAAAATAAATTTTACCTGTAAGTACTGTGCCTACTACGATTAGACAACACATTCCTGTAAATTGCCAAGTGTCAGAGTCAACTTTGGATGCGTTCACATGAAGATCGAAAATTTTAATTATATCAATATTGCGCAACGTTAAAATGCGTGGCTTGCAGTGTCGATTTTAACATGCCGACTGATTCCTCAAGCTTCGTTTCAAGTTAAAGACGTGTTCGAATTGTTGTCATTCACCACCCTACTTCCAATTAACGAAGCGACGACGATTAATGCGATGCAAATGAATCTTTGAATACTCACCAGACTTCGTTAATATCCGCTTAATTAAAACTCCGCATTCAGGTCGAGGGGCGACTGAGGCAAGCGGATGTGAGGGATTATTGGCCCGGGCTAAATTCCGCTCGGTCAGTACCGGAACAACCAAATGGATTGGAATGACACATGTGCATGCATAAATCTATGCACCGTACGATTCATTAGAGAAGCTTGTTGGAATCTTCGTGTGCGAAAGTACTTGGCATGCTGTTCAGTTCTTAAGCTGGCGTGTAGAAGCCACGTTTACCAAATCTGTGGGAATTTGATCGCGTATGTAGATGGAGGCTTAAGAGGAATTACGTGTACCATAGTATAGTTGACACGCTTATTTTTGTAAGGCTGAAAATATCGCTTGTATGGGAAACATACGGCGCACACACCAAAATTCGTGAATTTGCCATGTCTCAAACTGTGCTTGTTGAAAGGGTAAAAGCGCATATACATGGTGTTTCTGGAGGAATAGTAAAAATTATGGTGTAGTAGTATTGTCTATTTCGATTAAAAAAAGTGCGCGTGCATGTGTCCACGTTTCAATGAATGCGGAGATAACAGCTATGTAAATGTTACCCTTGCAGAGGGCATTCTGGAAAGACGAATGATTTGTTGGTTACATTCATTGATGATTTTATTGATACATGTACCGTGCTGTTCGGAGTTTATGTTCAATAACTCTACCACCGATGTCAATGCAATTTTTAACTCTCATGTCATTGGTTTCAGATCTGCGTGCAGCAGATCCCGTATATGCCAAACTCAAATGGCTGTATTTATTTGTAAGGGTAAAATTCAAACAGCTGTATCTCGGCCACCATTAAAAATTCGACGCCTGTTTTATGCACCTTTTTAAACTCTAAATAAGTCCATACTCTCACCACCTTAATTTTTTGCTGTTTCTATCAAAACATCCTGTACGTTGATGTGTCAACACCATGTGGACTAAACGCATACTTGTCAGCGCCTCAGCAACACGTGTGCAACGTGTACTAGAGTTGAAACAGTCGTTACTCGGATATATTTTATTTAATGAAATTGTATGTGCTGATACACATTTTTATAGTTATACAGTTAAAACTATTATTATGATAATAACAAAGAAAAAACATTGCAAGTTAAAATAGTTTCTCAAAGAAGTAGAAATGATGACTGGATCCTAATAACTTTTTTCAAGTCCTCTCTTATTAATTATGAATAAGTCTTCAGATAGTTTGTTAATTTATATCTGCATTCTGAAACATGTTTTCCAAATTCATTTTTTAAAAGGGATGCTATATCATCTATTAGTTGGCCTACATGCAATTTGTCTTAGTAGCTTTGCTTTGCTTTTTAAAATACTTTTATACTTGTGATATAATTATTATTATTATTTGGCCAATTCATATTTTTCTCTATTTTTTATGAAAAATACTGCTGTTTCCAAATTCTTAGAATTACAATTTGTGCAAGTTTTATTTTGAGTGTAACGTACAGTTTATTCAGAATACAGAAATTGATGCAAAGCTATACATTAGCTTTATTTTAATTCCATGGTTCCATGCACTTTAAGTTATAAGTTTAGTGTCAATGTCCAAGTATTAAGTAAGCAGACCGTTCTTAGCATTCATCATAAGACCTTATCATCAGATCGAAAAAGTTCTACTCGACCAAAGCTACTCACTGTAACACAGCAACTCAAAATTGATATACATGTATAGAGCGCACATTGGGAAAACTCCTGTCGTTATAACCGGGATTCGCTATACCCGATGCGCATGCAGACTACAAGAATGTCTGCAGTATATATGGCCAGCCATGCAATATGCCATAACTTTCACTGAGTTTCGATGAAGACCAAATTGTAGACAGTCAGATGTCTTTTGAAAAGTTCTGATTCCAAATCAGTGTTCAGCCGTCAGCGTTTCTGCTTCCTTTTGATGGCCCCTTATTTCTAGTTAAATCAATTTTTCGTGCTATTTACACTGTGACTTTGAGCTTTAATTCTTGTAGCATCATTGCGGGAAGAAATGTCTTTCAGTTAACGCAGACGGTTTCCTTTCCGAACATGTTGCGTGTTATTCGTCTTTAATACCACATTGCATTTTGTGTAAGGGTTTATTTAGGTTTGCTAGCGTCTATCCCATTTTACGAGACGCCAACTTTTTCCTGCTTAAATATTTGATTCACGCTAACTCTATTTTGAATCAGGATGCATGTCTACGTCAGCTGTTTGGATAGCGGAATCTATACACAGACTTAAGTGGATCTCAACACATTCTCAACTGGTCGATCCCCACAGGGAGACCACGGTGTATGCTATTTACAGAAACGTGTGCGTGCGCAAATCGATGGCCGTTCACTTCGAAAATATAAGCATAGTCTTGTGACAGCGTAGACGTACCTCCCTAACTTGGCCGCCGAATTGATTGATGAAAATGCCCAAAACTGAGGACCTGCAATTCCTTGTAAGCAATGTTTTCTTAAAAACATCGGATTGCAGGGCGGAGAAAAACTGTTACTAGCTAACGTAATTCTCAAAGAATTTCAGACCATGCATCAATGTTGAAAAGATACTGAGTTCGCCATTTTGGTCTTTGAAAATCGTTTAGACTGTGTCAGGATGATGACAGATTGTTTTTGTCAAGTTTGGCTGTAATCGAAATTTCTGCGCTATTGATAGAATTTGTCACTTTGTGGAGTAGGATGATTGCCTTCATCACTTCTGGAAATACATGTACAAGAGTAATCCTCATGTGTATAAATCTTACCGAATATCATCTGTTACTAGTCATAACTTTTTAAAAACTCGTTGACAATCTTCCTAAATCATCTGACAAATCTAGAAAATGCTAGACACAAAAACACTCGGTATTTATTTAGAGTAACATTAAGCTATTTCGATAATGATGTTGAAGAAAACAAAAACGGTTCGACCCGAGGTCGACGCTGTAAATACGGGGGATCTTTAAAAGGTTAAACTTGAATATGTTGAAGATAATGTACTGTATAATGCACGAAATAAGCGAAACTACATGTAAGTGTTTTACAAGTTATATATGAAGTAATGTCACTTGGCTTCTAATTTTTAAATTATCATGTATATCTTTCAACGAAACTAGTAATTTTTGGTTAGCAGTTCACCAATACCATTATCATTAAGCTGGCAAAAAGTGAATGAAAAAAGTTGACTAATCGTTTAACACTAGTAAATTTAATGTTTATAAAAGTTTATCAAGTATTAGACAGGACAATCATCAAGGCACTAACACTAAGAGCCCGTATAGAAGTAGGCGATAACACTGGTTTGTTCAGTTTGTGCTTGGGAGAGAGAACATTCAAAATTAGTATTGAAAATGTTTACGATGCCAAGTGACTGCTTGTTTTATCATTTAAGATTGTCTGGTAATTTTGCATATCTTTAATAAAAAAAGCTTGGTGTTTCTCAAAAGTAGCAAAGTATAAAAATAGTTTGCGAAACACCCAGGAGACGGACAGAAAGTGTGGAATCTAACTCATTTCGGTAGCATCGTTTTGATAACCTATCTACTCCAGGTTGAATTAACATGCATATGAATATGCATATAAAATTATATCATAAAATGTCGCCTAATGAAAGGACGAACTCGCACTTATGTAAATACAGCAATCTCAAATTCTTAATATAACCTAGATCCTGTGCATTCTAATGAGCTTCTCGATTATTTTAATGTATCATTATTAGGAGCTGATAGTGGCAAATTGGTCGATTAACAAAAATGTTAACAAACTTGTAGATTACGCAGTACTTTAACCTTTTAGTGCCCCTCTTCCACTGTCCAAACGATGGCTAGGGAATTGCAGTGGCATTCTCTCGCAGTTGATCATAATTAGGATTTCACTTAGAAGCTACACTTAATTGAATTATTCAGCGTGCAACCATTTAGTTTTTGCAAATTTCGAATTTAATTGACAGGAAATTATCTTCTGCTCCCTCGAAGCATGGTAAGAATAGCTTCTATTGATCACCCCACCGAACAAACCACCCGCCATTATCTTCGTTGGCTGCCATTATTAGATGCAAACATGCATCTAATTATGCCAATCTTCTGGTTTTGCATAATGGTCGCATTGAATATGTCGAATGCAATTATAATGTGCATTTGCAGGGTCCCATTGTGAAGGAACGAGTTTCCAGCTACGATGGCCCAGTAACGTAGTCACTGCAGCCGTCGAGTGGAAGACTTTTATTCTTATTTCGTTACAGTTCAAACTAACCATGCATAATAACAACTGACTTAGGAAGTGAATGGGGGGAAAATGAAATTGGCTAAAACTTAATCGCTCCAATCGATTTCTGCACTATACTATCATCAGTCTGTAAGGAGGCTCCTAAAGTGAACTTAATTTTTTTTTGTCCGATTGACTTTTCTGAGTAAATTAAATACCATTTTGCAATTTGTAATCACAGCGACATCAAGTGATGGTTTCGGAAAGTACGGGCTTGCCCCACGGGTCTTCCTGCATTTCGAGCAGACCCCTATCAAATTCCGCCCCTGTCCAAATTAATAATCAGCGAGCATCATACGCCCTATCGAAGCGCATATTCTAGTTGATTAAATGTTGCATTGAGTTCGTGGCGGCAGAGTCGCGATATCATATCGCAAACGATATGGCCTCGAAGCACTCGTAATTACGCCAGCAAATATTGGTATAATCAAATTCAATTAATGCACGGCTAATGAGCATCATTTAAGCTTATTCGGTTATTTCGGTTACATTCAGGCAAGGGCTGCCCTTTTGCACTTTGACGTTGATGTCGTTCTGATTATTAATGCCCTCATGTTCGAAAGTGCAATTTTAAGGAGCACGTGCTGTAAATACCATTTAAAAAATGCATGAAATTGCTGAAGGGGATGGCAAGAAAATACTATATAGCATACTTTCAGTAATTTTCTTCTGGATGATGGCCTAAAAAATTCATCACTGTAGAGTTGTTTAGAACATGACGCTTCTGATTTTTGAGATTTGAGAAAGCAAGGCTGTCATTCTGCAGTTATTTATTTAACGACTAATAAACAGAGTAATAAATAATGTGACGACGATAAGTTTTTATACAGTGCATAAGGACATCCAATGATCCATCAAAAATTGGACTTCTTGACCTTTACTTCTTGTCCCTGTTTGCCATCACCGTTTTATTTCTATTTTAAATAGTGTCAGGTTTCAGAGAAAGTGACGTCACATTTTCCACATAACATGTTGATTTCAAGTTTTGGTCATTCAACTTTTGATTTTTATCAAAAATGATTAAAATTGGCGTCATTTGAGTCATGAATTTAATGATGTGCTTTAATGAGTTTATTTTTAACAGTACGTTATGCTAACGTACTGTTTAGGCTTGTTCCACATGTGACGAGTGTCCGTTATTGACAGGTTGACGTTAACAATTGCTGTCCCCTTCAAATATGGAATCGATGATCATTCGATGATTGATAACCTTTACCTCTTCTCGGACGTCCAGTTTCAGACTAGCTGTTATTATGACAAACCAAATCAATGTTTTTATATGAAATTTGTTTAACCCCTGACATGCAGTATTTTCGATTAGCGCAACAATCATTGACAGCCCGAGAATTTGATGAAATATTTTCCCAAGTATATCACTAGCTGACGAATTCCTCGAATAGCCGGCTAAATTGCAGAGTGTTAATAAATCTGGCTTCTAAATTATTTAGTTTTCACTTAATGCGATCCGGCACTATTGGAAACGCTAATTGGTGAAAGGCGCTCCGATTTCCGCAATAATTGCCCGTATTTTTATTAGATCAATTAATTTGGATCGCGCAACCGGGCTCTCATATCGGTGTTTGTTGATGGAGTTTTGAAATTTATGAGTCGGGTTAAAACCTCACTGTTTTCGCCTTTATTTGTACCAAGGGAGATGCCGCTGATTTACGCAAATTGCAAGTCGCTATGGGAAAGCTGTAGTGGCAAATCTCTGATTCTACATATATGCCAAATTAATGTCTACGACAAAATCAATTCCGCTTTTAGAACTAGACTTAGTGGAAAGTTCAGCTATTCAATCTTGGAAAAACTATTTAGAATTTGTGAAAATTTCAACGTATTAATAGTGATTGCTACTTGCTAATGTGACCACGAACGTCTTCTATGCTTGTGTTCCCATGGAAATTGTTGCATGCTCTTTAGTCTTCACTTTGCATTATTAAAAATGCTCTCAATCATGCTCCGAGCCTGTTTTCTTGGTAAATTGTTGATGATATCCTGCATGTTATCGTATTTCAATATACAAAGGTTTTTATTGGCGGATATTATCGCTAAATGAAAAGCCATGACAAAAACGACTGGGCGAAGACGTGAAGTAGACAAGTAAAATAAAATATGCTTTCCACTTATGGAGCAAGAACACCGAATGTCATGGCTTCTTGCAATGTTGCAGGGACGTTATCACAATTGACTTTAATAGACTACTGCAGTAAATACGCAATAGGCAAATGAAACACAATAAATTATGCCGTGTTGTTATGGAGCAGCAGTTTTCGATTTTCTGAAGGACTTTTAACTAATATCTTGCATCGACCGACACAATTTTACCAATTTAGCAATGTTAGAATTGCGTATATTGTTTGTTCAGTTGAAGCAACTTGACCTAACAATTTGCTAGCAAATATTTTCTTCAAATACTTAATATCAATTTTCTATACGCATTTTTTCTTTGAGGACCAACATGTGTTTGTCGTCCATATGCGCCCTATGATGTCTGTCTTGGAAAGTTGAAAGGTTTCATTGCGGGTAAAAAAATCATTTTCTAAAGTTGCATGCCGTATTAATTTTTATATAACATTACTATAACTAAATTGGATATTTTCAAATTACAGGAACCTCCATAGACCCTAGTGGCCGATCAATACTAATCATAAAAAAATATACACAGCATTGATACAGGGTTCCCACAGACCTTTAGAAACGAATTCCTGGAGAGGTCAGGGTAATTTTGAAAAATTGTCAACACGTAAAGGGATTTCCAAAATTTCAATCATAATTTTAATTCATGAGGTATTTCAAAAATTGTACAAAGCATTCTGCTCAAATCCAAAATCTCAAAATAGCTCAATTCGAAAACGTAGTCACACTCGTATAGTTCAATTTAACAGTATCTAAGGCTGGAATAAACCCACAGGTATTTTTCCCTCGTTTCATTAATTATTAATTCTAATCAAATTTGTTCATCGGATTTTATGCCAAAACCCTGGATTAGTAATCACAGTTTTAAAAAAATTTCCCTACGGCGCTCCATTAATCAAATTCAAAGTCCTCAGTGCTTTTCTTAGGCAAATTATTTAGCAAAATTCATAATTAATAATTTAGTTTTCAAAAAATTTCGCCTTCGGCGTTCCTTTAATTAATGATCTTTATAAGCCAATTTAGTGAAAAATTTATTTTAATTATTACTCTATGGGTTTACCTTACAGGTCAGGGAAAAATCCAATTTATACCTAAAAAACCTGAGAAAGTCAGGGCCTTTTTTACTAAAGCTGTGAGAAACCCTGTTGATATTAAGTATTTGAAGCAAAAATGTGCGAATGCAATTTTCTACGTGGTGTAAATCCAGTTTTGCCCAGTCTTAAATACAGTAGTTAACTTGGGTGCAACCGAAATAATTGGTTTTCAATTGGTCTCGGCAGTTTATTCACTAAACAATGATTCGTACAACAATTTGACACCAACAGTGCTTCCAAGAAATTGGTGTCATACTGGGTGATTCGTAATTTACGTCATGTAGCAACATCATGTAGTAAAATTTAAAATAAACATTGCATGTTTTTGCTCCTTTATAGCTTTAATATTTTCTTCTGTGTGGTTTTAAGCTTCTTCAAACGTTCCAATGTTTTTCAAATCCTGTCGTAAAGTTCATTTTTACAGCCCTGGCAAGCCTGCGTGGAGTTATTACCATTTATTAAGTACCAAGTTGCGCACAAACATTAGCAATTTATGGCAGCGAGGTGGCGCGCGCAGTGTCTCAGAAATATGTCGCCGATATTTCATCGCCCGATTGCCCACCGGAATTGCACATTTCCATAAAAAAGGAAATAAATCACAACACTAGGTTTGAAAACTATTGATTTTTTGATATTGCAATTTCTAATGTAAACAAATCTCATGGAC
Source organism: Rossiulus vilnensis (assembly GCA_034700785.1). Classification (NCBI taxonomy): domain Eukaryota; kingdom Metazoa; phylum Arthropoda; class Diplopoda; order Julida; family Julidae; genus Rossiulus; species Rossiulus vilnensis. Next base: position 11,116 of record JAQIXS010000529.1, on the reverse strand, counting down.
TCGCGCAAATCTCTGGATTTATGGCGAGTGAAAAGTCCCTGTTGTAGCAAGGAGCTCGCTCAATTTCCCCCAGATTTGTGTTCTCGAGGAGCAGTTCGAGAGGTTAAAACACCTTTGCTCTTTTAATTCCATCCCAATGTGCGAAATGGGAGAATAGTTACAAAGTCTGGTAGTCGCAGCGCCGTAGCGGCGAGTTTAAAAACTGAACAGCAAATGGGGCGCTCGACGAAGGGCCCTCGTAATAGGCTTAAGCAACTAATCAGCCTATTTGTTTCGCCGAATTAATCCGCCAAACATTTCATCTTTCAAGGGATATGAGTCCCAGAGTAATTATTTGAACGCGGCTTTTGAATATTGGGCTCAGGACGTCAGTGGGGATTTCTGGCGTCGTTATTCAGGCAATTGAAAGTGCGCCCTGGATTAGCGATTGAAACGCTGCTTTCTGATCGAAACTTGAATATGCGGAGTGCCTGAGTTTGGCTATTTGCAGGCCCTGTGAATTATAACCACTGCATTGGGGCTTATTGAAATATTCATGCATGGTCAGTCCCGAAGGACCCACCTCGCTCGGTGCTCGACATATTGGTTTCCGGAATGAAAAATACAGTTGACAAATGTCCAACAATCTGTTCTGGTGCAATGATTGTCAACATTTCTGAAGTAAGATTTTCGTGTGTCGATGCACTTAACGTTTTGGGCTGCAATCGCCTTGTTGTTAAGGTCTCTGGAACATTTAAATTTTTTTAAGTACATAAACTAAATCACAAATTTTGAATATAAGTGACCATGTACAGTATGAGCCATATTTGGTCAGAGATAAGTCTACATGTATATCCATATGTTGACATCGCTAAACATACTAACTTTAAGTAAAGCCATATCGCTGCATACTTGGCCATATATAGAAAATATCCTACATGCCAATATAAGTTGAGCATATGAATATCTGTATACATTTTCGTTATTGACAGGTTTCACCGTATACTTAGAGCACACGACTTATTTTCTTTGAAATAACGGAGTGAGAAGTGAAGTACTAATGCGTTTTCAGTGTTCTTTAGCAAACTAATAAAGTTGAGTACCGTATAATGAGCACGCCCAATTCAATTACCAGCAGCAAATTGTTAAAAGAACCAAACTTTGATTTGCAAAAAAACCTATAACGTTTTAAAATTGTTGTATATTGGCGTTCAAGTACTGATAATGATATTACTTGCAATTATATTTTTCTAATTTCACTATCGTCTCTGAAATTTTTGGGAGATGCATAATATTGATACATGCATACAGTAAATTGGAAGAATATTTAGCGAGCATAATAAATATCAAAACAGACAATGTGATATCCAAACAGTTTAATTTTGCCCTTTTTAATCCATTGCACTTTGGGCAATGCTAAAACTTTGAATGGTCAATTTTGAGCGGGCAACAAATGCAATCATTAGCGTAAAAGATGGCACTGTTACACGATACTAATAATAACTATAATTAATATCAACGCCGTTTAATTGGGCAGCGTATTTCGGCTTTGGTCATAGCAAACGTCTATTTGTAGCTATCAGCAATGGTTTTCCCATTTCAATCAAACTACTATGGCGTTACACGTACAAAGTCTTGCCACAGCGCATCAAGGCCCATTGTTTTAGGAAAATGTCTTGTGTTCTGCTTTTTTGTAGACCATCGCTGAACGCTGCGTTTCATTGCTCTCGAAATGAATGAACTAGCCAGCAATGTGTTTGTTTAAATCTCCCTTTCTTTCAAAATTTATTTGAAAGGAACGTCTTTTTCGTCTGTTTTCTACTCGTTTTCACGGATGTTTGAGATAGTTATGAGTTCTGCTCCAGAGGCTTTTTGCATTCCAGCCATTGAAGATAAAGTGCCTTTCCCTGGAATTTATATCTTTCTGTCTGACACTATTTTTTCCAATTGTTTTTGTCTTCTCTGTCTGTAATGCTCTCTAGACCCTCCTCTATACCTGTCGTTGCGTATAGCAGCTGTTTTATCCCCTATTTTATTGAAGCATTTATCAAATTTATTTAGGAATCTGAAGAATTTTTAATTTTGAAAATTGGGCTGCTTGTTTTCTTATTCAGAAAGCGTCTTAATATTAAAGACTATTATTTAAATTGACTTTGACTTAAGTGTATTAATTTTTAGTCTATCGATCTAAGCATAAACTTCGAGTAATTGATTAAAAATACCGAAATGACACATTTTCCCAAAATATAATTATATAACCATTAATTTATTAAATTTGAAGCATTTCGTTCAGTATAAAAATGTAAAAGCATGAAAATAAAAAATTTTGAACAAGCTTTATTGCTTTTATAGTGCCGACAACCTGCAAAAAATGGAGCCCAACCTAATCAACAAATGCCTTCATGGTTTGATGGAAGACTTTCAAAAATGGTTTATTGAAAATTTGCTAGAGTTTATTCTTTTCGATACTGTTATTATCGACTTTGTTAGTGCAATGCTATTCCACTCACGAGTTTGCAGATAAAGTACAAGTCAATTATGTAGGTTCTGCTTATGGCGATCTGGGCGATTCTTTTGTAAGAGGCTAGAAGCCTAATTGCGGTGTAATATTATGAATTCAACAATTAATCAAATAAATCATAAAATGGATTGCACTAAGCTTGCTTGTGGCTTTTGACTCATTATGCGTATCATAATTGCTTTACAACAAAAGCGCGTTTGGTAAACAATGGGCAATTATGAATTAACAATTACACAGCTCTTAATTTTGCTTGACAAGCCTTAAATTAAGGGAAGCCCAGTCAGAACCGTATTGATTATGTGAAGGGAACCTATTTTGGACGCCACCGAGCTCTTTTTCTATGGTTTCATTTCTAGCAGTAAATACCGTATCATTAATGATTAACTTCTGTGATGTTTCATCATTTCGAAACATGCATTCTTTTCCTGTTGTCTTCATGTTTCTTTCTCTCTCTTTCTCTCTTGCCCCTTCGAAAGCCTCTTTTCTCGTCTTCATCCAACATGCCATTCATGTTATTAGGGTTTCAACTACCCGTAAACGGGACCGAGTACACCACCGTACGCGTCGTAGTCGCTGCTGCGCAAGTGGGAAAGAGACTGACGACACCTGACGTCACACGGTGGCGTACCCGGTCCCGTTTACGGAACTCTATTGAAACTCTTATTGTTTAGATATATTTATGTTGACTCATAAAACCTACTTTGGTGAAGTTTTTCCAACAGTTTGACATTAATAAAAATGACTGTATGACATCTTTAAAAAGACTTTATGGTAAAGTTAGACTTCCGAAATTGCTGATCTTTTAAGTGTCATACATAAAAGCAAGTGGACGTCCAGATAGTCAGTTGCCATTTCAGAGTTTATTATTATAGTGTACTGCTGACTGTGGTTATATAGTATGTTTCAGTCTCGATCGTATGTTTATAATTAAATTTAAATTAATGTGTATTTTGTACACTGTGAAAGCGGTTTTACTAAATCAGGTCGTAGATGCGGGGATGAGGGTTCTGAAAATTATGAATTCCAGAATGCCCTTTATGAATGGGCACTTCACTCCTCTTTAGCCAGTCCTTCCATCCATCATGTTTTAAGTTAACATTTCACGTAACTATGTGTGCTTTTATCGTCCTGTTTTATACCGTTTACTACCTCTAAGAGAAAGTTGCCTCTCCTTATAATTGCTTTATGTTGAGTGCGAAGCAGCCATAAATTCGTCGCATTAAATTCAATTAAAATGTTATCGATGAACGGGCTGGATAACGGTTTTCCTCACGATGGCGTGCGTGCAGCACCACGCTGGTGTTTCGACTTCGTTGCAGGCGAGAATTGGGAATTTTCAAACTGAAGTGCAAGGGTTGATGGCGAGTTTGGGTATTCACGCCACATTTCCTTCGCTCTATTCCCATGTTTGTCATCATCGTGCGCGATATACCTGTTAGACCTAACCAGTTTAATTCTTCTTGTCATCCATAATTTACAGACGACCGAGCTAGGCCCATCAGGTCCAACGCTAGGTGGCCTCACAGGTGCTCATGTGCTGAAGCGATACACTGCCCTGCATATATTGATTTCCTGTCGTTGTTTCCATATACATGGGTTTAATTAAATTCTAAACTGTACGTCTTCTGAGTATGTATGCAAATGTAATGTTGTGTACATGATCGATTTTAATTTAATTGGTCACTTTAGCTGCGGTTTGTCTTTTCTCCGACAGAGAAGTCAGGGGTTGATTTTCAGATCCAATTTCCTGGGCAACATTAATTCGTAGTCTTACCTTGCATTGTGCAACGGTATCAATACCCATTGTGACATCTTATTAATGGAAAGCTGCGTTTTAACGTTCTGTTACTCGACCTGATGATATACTCAAGTGCATAAATAATAAATAGGAGCTCGATGTGCGGCATGCTGATGGAATACTTTATAGGATTAAGTTTCTGCCTGCGTTTCGCATTAATGGTGAAACTGATGCCCTGTGAAATGTCATCAATAGAGTATAATTGCGTTTCAGTTAATGTGCTGCTCTTTAAGGGCAGGGCAAACATTTTCGCTCAATGCAACTGTTCGCAGTATTGTAACACCGTTACACCAAAATGCCCCCAGTTGTGAAAATTTAAAGAAGAGAAAATGGATCAAATTGGTGCAATCATATCTACTGCATAACAACCAGTAACAACTTTACTTTACTTAAAGTTCACTTTAAACACTCAAATTCATGTGATGCAAACTGCCTAAGTTAATTGGTCTTCTTACTTTCTTAAAAAGCAGTTGTCTATAATTGTTTCTATTTTTAAACAAATAACTATTTGAACCTGCATTTAAGGATGCATTAGTAACGTAATGATACATTCTTAACTTTGTATGTTGTTTGGTAGGGTCTACCTTTTATACACGAATATTCTCAAATTTTCCCCATTGCTATAAATTGTCTGCCTATGAAGTTTGACTCTGGTGCCTGTAATATATTCTTGTAAGGATTGAGTAAATTGGCAAAGTCGGATCCAATCTGGATCTCGTGCCATTTCTGAATGTCCTCCAACAGTTTTTTTTATTGAAATAGCTCTTCGGGCTCAATGGAAAGGCAATTACAGACGCTCTCCATGCATGTTTTGACACAGTTATAAGTTACTGTATTTCAAGCATATTCCCATGCCACGTGTCGGGCATGCGGTGTATAGTAATTTATCATCCGGTCGTGTGTCAGTCAGCCTGCGTTAAGTTAATCGAGCTTCATTGTGTTCGGCGAATTTTGACGTTCGGATTGTCGTGATTTTCAATTTGTCACCATAAATTGAAGCCATGTAAGTCAATAGGACGGCTGTCACAAATATGAATATTGAACGTGATTTACGAAGTCCCGTTTCCTTGCATTGGATGTTTCTCACGGGTTTGATTGGAAGAGCAGTGCTAGTCATACGTGAATGTGGATGGCATCATTCTTGCAGCTCAGTGTTCGATGTGCATTGTGTTCATGATAAATTGATCACCCATTCTATAAGTGCAGACTTATTACGGGTTGATTTCAAGTTTAACCAAGTTGAAATTACTAGTAGAATTACAGAGAATCTAGTGTCGATAACAGATTTCAGAACATTACGGTTTGTGCAACAGAAATGATTGTCACACTAGTCGAGATAAAATTATGGAAGGAAAATATCGCAAAGCAACTTGTACAAATAATTTGCATTGAAAAATCTAAAATTGAATCAAACTCGGCAAATATTTGTCGATTTGTTTATATGCTCATATGAAATATATAAAATAAAATACAAATAATAATCCAAAATGTGTTCAAAGACTCAATTTTTCTGGTTCGAGCTTGAAGTTTTTAGCGGTATGCGCTATTGTAGCTGTTATCGTTATCAAAGCAACCGAAACTCTGAAAAGTTTTGTATATGCTGGAATTCGTTTTGGCTCAGCCCTAAGTAGCGCATGCAAGTTGCGTTGCAGCATTAATTCTATCCTTCCTGCACCTCCGGGATGAGTTTATGAAAAATGCACGCGATGGGGGGCGCATTGTCTACCAAAAGCCTGATAGCGTAATTAAATGCGCCCCTGAGTAATTAGAAGAAGCCGAAGCTGACAGCTTGAATTTTCGTGAAGAAACTGCGCTTCTGTTGGACGAGTCAATCTTGCAACTCGCACGCAGGCTAGGCAGGCTTCCAGAGATTGCCTCGCCTGCCATCCGGCAATGTTTTAATTCAATAACGCCGATTTCATTCGTAGATAAATGCTCATTGAGTTGGATTGCTAGCGATTTGTTGCCAGAAAAGTCTGCCCCACTTTCCATTCGGGCTTCGATCAGCGTTTGGATGTTCTTCTCGAGCCCGCAAATCTGTTTCCGAAACATATACGATAACTTCCAGAACTGGCACTAGCTGCGATCTGACAAATGTGAAGAAATTAGGAGTGGAGAGAAGAAAAAAATAACTTAACAACCGTGATGGAAGCGAATCCATGGCTGTGCATTAACAATTCAACCCCGGATTTTCAAGGGATGAAAGCGAATATCTTCGCTCACCGAAGAGGATCCCGGTGGGAGATCGAAGCCAACCGTTTGATTCCCTTAATGTAATATGTGAGCTGGTATGATGTTGAAAGGCATTAAATGCCTTCCAGCGCGATTTATTCGTCAGTTTCGACTCCATCCATTTTAACTTGGCATGCAAAAATGACCGGCTGGGGAGTAATTAAGGGGAAAATCCGGGAAGTCCAAGATGTAGACACCGGAGAAGACGTCTGGATGACCCGTATTTCAAACCCTCACCGATATAGGTCCCTCTCATAAGGGACCGTCCATCGTATAAAGTAGACTCTTTTAGCCGCTAATTCCAATTTGCCCGTTAACTAAGGTAGAACGAATGACATACATGACGTTGATTTACTTTCAAAAATAACACCGAAAATGGCGTCATTATGTCACTAATAATATGTACCGGAAAATTTCTATATCGCAAATATATATAATATTTGCAATATAGAAATTTTAATTGCGATTTGATATATATAATATTTGCGATATAGAAAAGTGACTACATTATTCAAGATTAAAATTTTCTGGTACATGTTAGTGACATAATAACGCCATTTTCGGTTTTTTATTTTTGAAAATGAATCAACGTCATGTATGTCATTCGTATGTCATATAACATTTGTTATAGATTATTCGACTTTTTCTCTCAAATATGAACAGATCATCATCTTAATTGAAGTTATCTGGGGACGCCGTTATTAATGGGTTGTTGTATTGGATTAAAATAATTAGAGGTGCCGTTCTTTAGTGACATTAAAAAAAATGTGGGGGAAAACGACCTAAAATTAAGTCGTTGTGATATTGGATGACGTTCATGTGAAAATGACCTGATGTTGATCCACGTCAATTACTAAGCAAGTTAACATCGATCGTAAAGATCTGATGGTTGTGGTAAATTAGCCAATTTCCGGTTATAGTTAATTAACCACAAGTAATTAGCAACTGTCAACTGTCAATTACTTGGGTCCTGTCGTGCTATGTAATGTGCGCACACGATTGTGCACTTTTTCTACACCTGAGTTTTGCCGCTACCTCACTCAGTCTTGTTTACCTCATTTTGCAACTTATGAATTTGCATGAAAGAGACAAAGTTGATATTTTACGTAATATTAAGTTAAAACGATGATTGAAATGAAAAAATCCTCAGTTTCGTTTTCATTTTTTGCGTGCATGATTTATCAGAGAGATCCACACTTTAGTATTTTCTCGTTTTTTGCTAATAAAACGGATAAATTTCCCTGGAGATTTACAATATGATGTTGCTAAACCCTCAAACATTCTGTTCGGAGTTGGCCTGTGCTGAAAGCGTGTACGGTTAATGGGGCCATTTTTTAACCAGCGAGGAAGTTATATGTTCCTGGCTTCAAAACGCGTTTTTGTACACCCTTGAACATAGGCAATCACTGGCAACGAATGGGTATTGCGTGGTTGCCCTCATTTGTTTACTTCCCTATCCCCTAACTACTATTTGATCCGGTCTCAGGTAACACCAAAATATTGGTCACACTGTTTTCGGAATGGCTGTCATTGTTTTCGGCAGAGCATTACACGCTTGGTTCTTCAATGCGGACAATTGGGCGAAATAATTGTTGACTGTTTCCTCAGGGCGCCTTTAACGTTGTAATGATTCCACTGTCTCCTAATTCTATTTGCGCTCCGAGAGAGTTAGTTCGCTGGATTTCGAGAGCAATTTCGCCACTGCCATCGCCTTGTCCAAGTGCCGTTTTGTTGAATTTCGCCTAGTAACTGGTGCTTTAATTGCGTACTAGCCTTATCGTCACTCGCCTCCGTTTCGATTTTATCGTCATCCACGAGCGCAGTTTTCTGTCCTCCCTAGGGACGTTCCCCTTGCGCCTCCCAGTCTCGCCAATGTTGCGAGACCTGCTCTTATTAATTTTCGAAGCTGATTGCGTCGAGGTTTTTTGAAAATTTTAAGTGTCGCGACCTTTCGCTGACCGCTTTAATCGGCTCTGGAACGGGAAATAATTAATTTTAATTTGGATGACCCGAGTGGCTAATTTTACTGCTGGCGCTGCGAACGTTCGTCCTCTCCATTTTTCGTCTTATTGGATGATCCGAAAGGCAATACCGCGAAGGTAAACTTTGCTGAAGCTGGTTGTTTCGCAATGATGTCTTTCCTTACAAAAATGGTAAGCAATCTCTCAACTTACTGATTGGATTCAAAACATCTCCTAGAGAAGCTCTATCAGAAAACAATCTACAGTGTATCCGTACCCTTGAAGGGCTGATAATTCATCATGCTTACTATAATTGAATTTTCCTCAGGGTATAACGATATTCGTTTGTCCAAAAAAAATTTGAAGATTATTATGGACATTAAAAAGGACGTGTATTTGTTTGCTCTTACAATGTATTATCCATGTTTATTTACGATCTTGCCATTGCAAAAAGGTATTGGTTACTAAAGTATTAGACTAATTTGTTAAAATTACAATTTAACTGTTAAATTAATCATTTTAGCCCAAACTATATAAGATGATACTTCCATAAAAGATGATAATCTATTCGATTAAAAGGATACATTGCACTAGTGACACAACTATAAAATGACAATTTACAGGAGAAGCAATTTTGTAAATCGTTCTTTCATAGAGCACCAGTGTTTTAGAAGTGGAAAATGTCTATCAATCCTGCAAAATCTATGGGGTTTCACGATATGCTAATTTACCTGAAATAACAGGTGATATCGCTTGATGTAATACCACCACAAGCCGGAAATCGGCAATTTTTGAGTTGTCGGTGAACAGTTATCAACAAAATAAATATGGCGTGTTTGCATGGATTCCGAGAGATGGTGCAACATCATGGCCTTTTTGGGCACCGAATATAACCATTCATGACTTTTTATGGGGTTATGATAAAGACAATGTATTCAACATCCTTTGCAATATTAGAATTCTTAAAATATATAGGGACAGTCTCTGAAAAGATATGTTGGACAGAATATAGAGAGAAATGGAATGTCCGTTTGCTGTTCTCTGGGGAACAAACTAACACATGTCGAAGTGTACATGCATAAACCTAGTGAAAAATAAATGCTTGAGTTATACTGGAATTTTCTTGAAAGCTTGTTTTTATTCAACATGCATTGGCAAATACATCGGGGAAAGACCTTAAACATAAATATTTTCTTAGAGAAGAGCATTGAGTTGGGCTGAATTCAATTCAAAGATTAAGTATTTGTGTATAATACGTTATAACTAGTTAACTATAAAAAGGTATTACACGACATTTGCAGTCTTGCTAAAATCTTTCATGAAACGCTCTTGTCAGTGCTTTACGAATTGCACAATTCTTTCTACAGATTTTCCTTTAATGGTCTGTGAAAATTGATTGTTCTACCTTATTTCTGTAGGATTTGAAATCTTTCTTGATTTGTCAGTTTGTAGTGAAACGCATATGAAGATATCCACCATAAATACATGTGTATCAAAGATAGGTAACCGAGCGGTCTTATATTGATTTGGAAGATTTTGGAGGATTTAACGTGTCGGAAGCTCTGTGACGGCTATTGTTGCGTTGCTTTTAACTGATGCGATGCACAAATATTAATTTAAGATGCTCTGGCATCTTCCGTCGTCTTCATCAGGTCGAAATTCAAAACTTTCAAAAGCGAAAAGATTTCGGAAGCGCGTTACGATACAAATGAAATGCTGCTGCAGGCCGACGCGCGGCTATGAAATAGAAAAATGTTCTTGTAAGTGGATTGAAAAACAAGCCAAGACTGGATTGAGAAACCAAACAGCAAGCAGCGAGTGAACATTATTTATGAGGTTTGAAGGGCCTCAAACTACATTTCCGAATTGTCAGGAAAATAAATTCGAATTTATGTCTTCGGGGACTTCCGCGAACGATCGATTTTTATTTCCATTTTTAAACGGGCTCATTTTTATGGACGCGCGTTCAGAAACGGCATGATTTTCGTGCTTATTGTTTTTGGTCTATTGTCAACTTCTAAGAAATGCTCGGATCGGCTTTCAAGCGCCGTATCGCATTTTGCTCTAAACAGATTAGACGTCTTTCGAAATTAAGTTAAATTGTCATGAAATTAAGAAGAGAGATCGTTTGGCGTTCTGATTGCTGCTCAAAAAAGTCAAATACGCAATCTGGAAAGCGAAACTTGCTCGTTCAGATAAATTGCGCGGCGAAATAGCAGTCTTGCAACGGATATTCCTTCGGGATTTCCTTCCGAGAAAAAAAAATCATGAAGAAAAAAAGCAATTTCATGCATGGGTAATGTGAGACCTGCATAAAGCAGTTTCAAACGCCATATTTCCCTCATTTTTGCCTTTAACATTTGCCGATACCACATATGTGTATATTTATACATTTTAGTTTAATGTACGAGAATTTGCGTGTGTTGCTAAATTTCTAGAGAGTATATAACAGGCGGTATACCTGCTTTATTTTATAATTGCAAATTTAATGCGAAAACTTCAAAGGCTTTAAAAGTAGCATTGCATTTGTTAGGGTAAGGGTTCAATGTATGCGTTATACATGCAGCAGTAATAGTAGGGATAAAAGTTTACTTTTAATTTTTCTTATGTAGTCCTATAGGCTTT
>JAQIXS010000528.1:0-44350 GCA_034700785.1 Rossiulus vilnensis | reverse complement strand
GTAGAGATGGGCATGTCTTACTCCCAAATTTCAAAAGAACTTCTGGTTTCCAAGTCCACTGTGGGTTATACAGTGAAAAGATATCGTGAGAATGGGAGTATGCCTAGGAAAACAACACCACACACAGACAAGACTCATTAAAAGGAAATCAATGAGTGATGCAAAAAAAAGATGCTGCACATCCGTACACAATAGCGTAGCCTATGCTAAACATTTTAAAACATCGAATTCGGAAATTCGGTAGTTTTGTTTAGTCACCTGTTGAAGTGACAATATTGTTAAGATTTAATCGGGAGACGTTATATTGCTGGCAGTATTTACTGATTTTGGGCTGCCGATTAAAGTGTCTACATAAATTAGGCTAAATAACACTGGCAAAAGATGATTTTCTTCAGCCAAAGGGGACAATGGGACGCTGTTGTGAACAAGCCGTTATATTATATGAAAATATTATTAAATTGTAAGTAAAAAAATATAAAAAAATCGGTTTTATTGTCAGATTTCAATGTGCTAGAACATAGTTAAATTCTTTTACAATAGGCTGTATAAAAATTGGACATACATCTTCAGCCTCGGATGTAATTTATAGGCGGCCACTTTAAGTTGTGCTTTGCTCGACTAATTACTCCCAATCTAGTCATTTATTTGAATTGAATTTGGAGTGACGACTTAGTAATTGCCACTACATGACACTAAATTAAAACTAAGCTTAAGTCAAGGTTATTTTTCGACAACGATAATGCACTACTGTAGTTCAGCTCATGTATCTAAACGTACATATATTTCCTAGTTTTACCAAGAACAAAATAGGCTATGTGGAAAGTTTTGAACCTGATGCTATAGACCTGTGGTCTGTATCTGCAAACCCACTCCCACGCTATTTTTGAATAACAAGGATACGAAGGTAAGGGAACTGGCTAATGCTAGAATGACAATGAATGAAACAGTGATGTTGAATTGTCAGGAAGCCCGCATGGTTACCTGTGGTTTGCCCAGTTAAGCCCCTCCGAGAGGCAAAAAAAAAGCCTGGCAGATACGCGTGAGTTTAAAGAGCAAATATTCCGGTAATTTTCCGAGCCTAACGTGCTTCCCCACTGAAATTTAATTTGAAAGGAAGTCACACAAGGTCTTTTTTTCCGTTTCCTATTCAGTCATAAACTAACCTATAGTCCGCTTTGGCCTGTGTACAGTTGTATTGGGAAAAATGGTTGCGTGCTCTGTTGATCGCAGTAATTATCATGGATTGTCGCAATCCTCGACAAACTTACCATTGACATAAGTATTTCTGATTTATTGTATGAATAATTTGTGACTGGAATAAATCTTATTTCATTTGTAGCCTATGCACTATTTTACTTTTTTCTCAAAACCTTCTGGTTCAAGCAATACAAAAACGTTTCATCAGGATTTCTGATAGTTGGCCATTGCCAAGTAAATCCGTTTCAGAGATGCTATCTCATTCATTATATGGGGATATTGTACGATACTCAAAACATTTGCGCAAATCGCCGATAAATCTGCAAACCCTGCACCAGCGATAATCATGGTTTGAAATTGGTTGTGTAACTAAGGTCACCCTGAAAGGGACGCGTTGGTGTGTCCCCCTCACCCTCAGCTTCAGGGTCAGTACAGCATAGGACAATTGAATAAGATTCAGCAGCAACACTGAAGGGGACGAACTCAACACATTTCCCCAGACAAAAATAGCTGATGCTGCCCCATGCTCATAAATCGGCTAGGATGCGAAGTGGGGGAGCCAGCAGCGCTGCTGGAGGGGTTGCTCGATCAAATCCATCGTCAATTTTGGTCAATTTCAAAAAAGGGTGCATTTCACGGTTCATTTACTAGCATATGCACTTGCAAAGTATCTTAATCAACAAAATGTGATAATCAGATGAGCACAGCTAATTCGAAGAAGTTTTTATTATTATTAAACGTATTAGAGAAAAGTAGTGTCAATGTGCTATTTGAGATAGGCGCTAGATCATCAGAGTAAATAAACATCTTTTCGTACCTTTTTTCAAACAATACATTTATCGGATCATGTTCATGTATATAGGCTACCATACATAAGCAGGGCTTTGGCAAAAATAATTAAATCGAGTGATTTAAAAGGGAATTTTTTTATTTTTCATCATTTTTTGGGCATCCGAGAAATTGCTCCCTTACCATAGGTTTAGAAACATTATACTTTAAGTTATGAAAATTTTCCATTGAAATCTAGACCTACTGCTTCTGAGCTACTTTGAACATGATTGTCCATCATAAATTATGACTTTTACTTTCGTAACTCCATTCATGGTACTTTACACCGCATTTGTTGTTTCATTGTAGTGTGGTCATGCGTCTTACATTGTCATTTTATTGATTGTTAAATTCTTGAAAGGTGGTTGCAGATTTCTTGTTTTTTTGTTACTCTTCATGAACGGTAATTTCAACCAAAATAATGTACATTGTATGGTGTTGTTAGCATTGAACGCTAATTATTAGGTCAGTTTGTCACGACTGCTGATTTTGTGCGCTTGTCAGGGGATATTTGAAATGAAAACGTTGGGAGTCCCCGTGACATTCAAAAAAACCCTATTCTGCGCATGCGTCTTGGCGCATTGTCAGGCGAAGGGGAATATGTAATATAGCCAGTGTTGTCACTGTTCTAGAAAGGGAAACATTTATGGCTAATATCACATTCTCCTGCAATAAACCCCGAAGACTTACGCCAGCCACCGTTGCGACTTGAATAATTTATCTTTGGAAATGATTTTTTTAAACAATTGCTTATATTCCAAAGGGGATAGTTTCGTCGTAGAGCATTATATTACATCGCATTATTGCCCCTGGCGTCTTCCCCCAGTATGGATACGGGATCAAATTGTAGGGAGCTCCACCTACGGTCGAATAGAGACATAGTGCCATAAAATGTTTATGCTAATCATTACAAAGCGCCTGAAATGGCACACCAGTCATGCACTGGGTTTGTGTTCTGATGGGCTATATTGATTAAAGATACTTCACCGAGTTCACAATGAGCACTTCCGGATGGGCAAGGCAGTTCATTAGACACTAGTGCAACGGGAAAGCCTATTATATTTAATGTGTGCGAGTTTCCTTAATGAATTTTGCGCAACATGATATTAAACTGGGTCTCTAATTTTTTTGGAATTGAAACGTGCAGACTTGCTTGAAACTGAGGTACTCATTTGATCTATATCTGGCGTTAAATTTGCATTAGCATTGACCTACCTTTGATGACAGTGACTACCTTGTTATTGTTGTTGGGGTTAAAATAGTAACATTAAAGGATGGGAAATTACCTATAAACTTATTCTAATACCAAGGTGTGTGGATTTTTAGTGTTGATTATTAATACTAGACTGATAGTTAGCAGTATCTGAAAGATTGGCGAATGCAGCTTTCAACTGATTTATTTCACCATTGCACACAGGTTTCATTGTTACTTTTGGAGAATCACAAAAGGCATCAATCAGGTGAGGATGCAGCACAACCCCCTACGTCGCTTCTATTACTAATTATGTTTTGGTTGTCCTGGTTATTAAATTTCGCTTTTTTGTCTATTTAGGCTAATGACTAGAGTAACCTTCGTTTCAGAAAGTAACTTTTGATAATCATTTGGATTTTTTGAAATCCATAACTTTCCCTGTTCCATTTATCCATTCTACCGTTATAATTAATTCAATTGTCGAATAGTTTGCTATTAGACGTATTTAGAATCCTAACCATGGCCTACTCTAGTATTATTACAATAGGCCGACGTTGGCAGGACACCTGCTTGCTAAGCTGTTTTTTCGTCAGCCATTTTCAATGCTAGACAAAGTAAACAAGATTTTTATATCAAGTCTCGTTTTCAAATTTATTTTTACATGATCTGGATAATTTCGGATCGGCATTCACATCCTAAAAGCATCAATTGATGATGTATGCGAAATTGATTGATGGTATTTGAAAAACGTATTCTACGAATTCCTGAATTTAACAAAATTGTGCTTTACTTTATTCTTGATAATGTCTGCTGGCATTTAGTAAAAAAATTAAAAAATTGCAATCAGTGGGAATTGGAAACGTTGCACGCAGTGTGGTGATTTCATTTTCCGGTGTTTGAAATAAGGTGATTGAAAGGAGCAAATTGGGCTCATTATATCTCTATGATGTCATCCGGTGTCACTCTAATTTTAGTATTTGTACCGGTTTCTCTGGACATTTTCGAATTGATAATGAAATGATAATGGTAATTCGTATAAAAACCTGCTTAATAAAAATAAGTTTTGTCACCTCAATGACATGCCAAACAACCTGGTTGATATGCATGTGTCGCTTAGGAATTTTTAGTACGTTCTTAGTTTGGTGGATACAGGTTTTCAAAGAAAAATGCATTCACGCCCATAGCAGCGTCACCTATACCTTATTCGGAGAATTTAACAAAGATTTTTTCAGTACTCATTTTTTGACGTGTATTACTGAATTATTCTGAACAGTGTCTATATGAGTGAGGTACATGTAATCGATTTTATCTGGAAAAAATCAGCGACTCTGTAAAAAAGTGCATTTAAAGAAGATATTGCATTTCATTGGTTTTAACGTTGTACTTGATGTTATGTTATGTTTCCCATGCTTTAGTTGATAACGTATAACGTTATTTGCTCGCCTCATTTTGGGCCAGGTTAATGATTAACGGGGATTTCCTAATTTCCAATTCTAAAAAATGTAGGATATTTATTACTGCTAATTGGAAATTGTTCAGGCGCCTGTAATTGTGGCCAAGGTTGCTGTTCCGGCTGTTCCGGTAGACTTGCGCCGTTACAATTCTGCGTTTGCTTGCGAGTTAAAATTTTATTGCAAAATACGTCGTTAAGATCTTGTAGTTGAGGGATAGGCGCTATCTGCACGCAAAGACAAGCTTTTGTCGTGCAAGTGTGCCATGCAAAGTTTGCTTAGTAGATAATGCTTTTTCTCCAGACGAATCTAAGCGCAAATTCAATAGGGCAGCAAGGTTAATGTTCATAGCCCAAACACTGTCAAAGATTAAAGTGTTACATTGATGTTAATGGGATTCCTATTGATTGGTCAAATGAATGGGGCATGTTTAGGACCTGCAAGGAGGCCTACTATAGGTATGTTCATTATAAACAAGTCGTTCATTTATTTTAAGTCAGAAAATAAACTTGGAAAATCATGAAATTGCCATCAATTCGCGAAATTCGCGGTTTTTGACACATTTAATGTTGAAAAATAGGTCCTTGTAGGTATTAGTATTGATATGCCTTGCATCTTTTATAACTAAACTTCAAGTGAGTGTTTTGAAACAATATTAGTGGATAATATTGCGTTAATTTACGCTGTGTATCAAAGTTGTCCCATTTGGATGTCCAGGCTGCTTATCGTGCTACGCAAACACGTGTTACAATCATGCTTCGTGTGGCAGCCATTTGTTAGGGGTTACATTACGCGCATTACGAGTACATTTATTTTGTTGCCTCGAAAATTAACGACAAAATTATTGTGAATGCATAGCTGTTGAGCTCTGTAGTTTTGCCATCGGTTGTAAAAAATGAACCTTGATGACAGCGAATGTCAGCGAGGAAGAGCGTATTTAGCTGTAGGTCATAACCTCTGTTGAAGTACTTCTACTGTATGTCAATATCTCTCTTTTCTGGTTAAAAGCCTAGCACTTAAAAAAACTCATTTCCTTATTTTCGTTGATATTTTAGATAACATGTGTTTCTCGCGCAGGAAGTTTACTACCCCCTGCAGACGCGATGTTATTCTTGCATGTTAATGGATGGTTTTAACTAGCTAAAACAAAAAGAAATATGTGAAAGCTTCGTAGACGAGAATCAGTTGCTGCAGTATAAGATGTTGCTGGACAGTGTAAAGGATTACTATTACTGCAAAGTTACATTATGTTGATCATATCGTTGTCCATTCGAAAAATCACTTTAAACGTTTAGTGCATTAAGGCGGGTTTCCACTGAAGCAACAACGAACAACATGTAGCATGCTGCGCGTGTTATTTTGTTGCTAAATGTTGCCGTGCGTCTTCATACTTTGTCGCAAGACGAATGTCGCCCAAGAATCTGTTGCCAGTTGTCACTTGCTACTTGTTGCCGTTGCTTGTAACATGAGGCAAAAACATTTCAGATGATTCAACACCTGTTGGCCAGTGGTGTGGGCTATCTCATCACAAGCAGTGGCAGCTGCTGCTTATTTGACCATTGCAAATGGCAATAAAAGATGAAAACCAAACCAATTTGTTTTTTATTTACAATTTTCAGTTTTTACTGGGTTCCCACAGAACCTGGAAAATCAGAAAAAGTCAGGGGGGTTTAAAAATTGTTCAACAAGTCAGGGGATTTCATAACTTTGAAGCATTTAGAGAAGGCAAAATCCACAATTTCAAATAATAAATTTGCTAAGAAAATTACTCAGAACTTCATGATTTGTGATATTTGTCTTCAATTTCTGCCCTCTTGTTCCATTAATTATTAATATCACAGGGTTTCCACTGACATGGATAACTTAAAATAGTCAGGGAAATTAAAAATTTAAACTAATTTTGTAAAAAAAATGTATTTTAAACTTCACGATTAGGGATCCTTGTCTCCAGTTTTTTTCTTTTTCGTTCCATTAATTGTCAATATTACAAGTTTTCCACCGATCTGTAAATTCTGGAATTGTCAGGGAAGTAGGAGCAACCTGGAAAAGTCAGGGGGACATTAAGATCATCACACAAAAGCCAATGAAATGTTCATCAGGGAAGTCGGTGAAATTGTCATGATAGAAATCAGTGAAACTTTTTTCAAATAGCTGGAAAAGTCAGGAACTTTGTATTTCTAAGAAAATAGCAGATGATACTAAAATCTAATTTTACTAAAAGCTAATTTTTTTCTCTCTCCTGGGATAACTTCATTTTATTACTCATATTTGAACAATATTTTGAATGTTTTTTCCTCTGCATCCCATCTCTGATTTGTATCAGTATCAGTCTTCAATAAATAAGGTCGTTTTCTGTAAATTCCAATCCATGTCGCCCGTTTTATGTTGCACTCATCCACTACCACTTGGATAGTGGCAACATCGTACGACACGGTGTATTGTTGTTGCACAACAGCGCATGTGTCTGGCAACACGGCTCAACAAGTGGCATGCGTCATTATTACTTGCGTGTTGTTTGCTTGAAATGATCCTTACCGCATGCGTCAGTGCCGCATGCCACATGTTGCCCAAAAGTTGCCTAAGTGGAAACGCGCCTTAAAAAAACTACAGTTCAACTGGAATCTTAATAAAGTACTAATTTTAGCCGTAGCGATCGAGTGAACCGAATATAAAAACGCTCATTTTCAATTATTTACAAACATATTTACGCTATGAAGTAAACAGAGAAATACATCGTATGTTAAATTCACATATAAATAGTAAAGTAAATACATAACTCATGCATCTTAAAATTCTAAATAAAACATTCATTCGATCATTCCCATTGTGAACTATTGTAATCCCAACAATTTTCAATAAATTCATTTTCAAAACGATTTTTGATAGAACTGGCTAAAACTATGAACAGAATAATCGTTATTTACATACCTGACTAGCGTTTACTGAATTTTCGAGTCTTTTCACGATGCTACGTATTCATTTTCCGCCATCAAAATCAGACGTCCGAAACAAAATTGAAGTTGTTCGAAAGTGCGCATTCGATTTGTGACGCATCACGGACTATCGGCTGTCGGCTAGCTGATAGCTAAATAATTAATAGAAACACGGGGTATCTTTAGAGTGTAGTTAGGAAATCTAACGCATGTCGGCCATTTTGAGAAAACAATTTCGCACCCAATGATCGATTAAACAGAAAAATGCACATTTCGAACCACTTACTGTACATATATTCTCGATTGCCCACCATACACTTTCAGTCTATCGCAACACTTGAACAGTATCGCAACTCATAAACACTGTAATTTACCGAAAAAGCAATTTTGTAAATCATATTCTTTGAGTTAGGTCACTGTTGAAGTACATGTGCAGTATGATCCCGTTAATTTTCATTAAGTTCATTTTTAAAAGATGTTTGGTTAAAAAAAAATGACAAACTGTGAACAGAATTATCGTTTTTTATATACTTTGTGGTCGCTCAATCGTTTTTTTTCTCGTGATGCTTCGTTTTCATTTCCCATCTTTAAAATCGAAGCTGTTCGAAAGTGTACAGCTCTTTACTTACCTACTTTTTTGTTAACTTTTGTTTTCATTGTAAAACTCCAAATGCTTCCTAAGTGAGCAGGACGTCTAGCAATCACCAAACTAAATTCTCCGTTATTGATAAAACCGTATTGAAAAGCGCCTCATTATATGTTGCTTTTCAAAAACGTGATATTAAATTGTATACTTTGAAAATGATCAAATAAATACAGCTTCAAAATCGGGCAAGTGAATCCGGCGCCCTTCGTATACCCACTGCTTAATAATTAATACATTTTCATACTGATATTTCTTAACAAAGTAGTACAGTATAGCACTTTTTAACGTAATGGTCCTTATTTACATACTTGTTCGACACTTCTTAATTTCCAGAGAGCTTCCTCGTCATTTTCCATCTTTAAAAATTTGGGAAAATACTTGTTGTTGTTGTTGATAACAAATGGAACGTCTTTAGAAAAGGAGCTTTCAGCTCATATTATAATTACACCATTTGTATTTGCTGGCTTAATCCCCAATTATAAATACATGTATTATGTAAATGTTACTACAGAGAATTTGAAAAGAGCGCTAACGTGCAAAATGGTAATAACAAATAAAGTGGGGGCCAAGTTTTCTAAACTAAATTCATTAGTTTTCGCCCCCCACACACAATTATTGATTTACAATAAACTCTATTTTGGAGATTTTCGCTTGCTAAGAAGTCCGGAAAATGGAAAACATTTAGAGAAAAAGGACAATTATTAACTCACATATTTATTGCTGTAGCCCTTCCAGATTCTTTCTTTTCATTTTACGTCGAGAGCATTTGGCTTGAATTGAATCGAACCTCTTAAAAAGTGCGCAGTTGCTTCTATGAACGTAATTCCATCAGCTACTGGCGAGCCGAATACTTGATTTACGTAATAATTCATCAGTACGCTGGGCACAATGAACGAAAAGAAATACAGCGTCTACATTCTTTGGTTTTCGTAGCTTCCTTTAAGTGATTACATTGCAATTAAGGTATTCTTCATTCACGTACAGTATATGCTATTTGGGAATAACCTAAGAAATTACCTCGCAAAGTTGAACTAAACGAGTATTAAGGCAAACCAGCATCGCAACCAAGTATTGCGTCATTGCCTTCTACTTTTTATTTTAAAAAAAACTAATTATATGCACCATACTAACCTAACTGTGCTCTAGCATTATAAGTGAGACAATACCCACGCTTACCTTTTTTCTTTCTTTAGTTTTCAAGGCTTGAAATTTGAAATTTCGTAACAAAAATGGAACGTTTTCCGCCATCTTGATAAACGGCATCACGCGGCTGTGGCTATCGGCTAGCTGAATAATTAACTTAGGCCTACTAGACATACAGATTATCTAGACAGTGTAGTTAGACAGTCTAACCTTTTAAGCCATTTTGAGAAAACAATTTCTCTAGCAGTGATCGAGCGCGTCATATCGAAAAACGGACACAAAATATTATCCATAGATTTTCATTTTTGGAACTAAGAGAAATAAAATGTAAACGTGCATCAAAACCTAAATTCAATCTCTCGCGTTTTGCATATATAGTAACGTATTGTCCATACACCTTAAATTCTGAATGAAGCAACCACCCACTGCTACTATTCAATGACGTGCATGCTTAAACTATGAACAGAATACTCGTTATTTACATACCTGACCAGCGTTTACTGAATTTTCGAGTCTTTTCACGATGCCACGTATTCATTTACTGCCATCAAAGTCAGACGTTCGAAACCAAATAGAAGCTGTTGGAAAGTGCGCATTCGATTTTTGACGCATCATCGGCTAGCGGCTGACGGCTAGCTGAATACTTAACTTAATAGACACAAGGTTATCTAGACAATGTAGTTAGGAAATCGAACGTTTGTCAGACATTTTGAGAACATGGCTTCATGGAGGAAAACGCACATAGAATACAGAATTATCCATACTGTAGTTTCATATTGGAAATTACAGAAATACACGTACATCTTCACCTAAATTCAGTCTCATAAAGATTGCATAATACATTATGGCCCATGCATCTTAAATTCTAAATAATGTTATGGGATTAACTGTAAACAGGCTCGTGCGTTCTAGTGGTCCACTTGAATTCCCCAGTATTGACAAATAATTTTGTATAGATTATAGACTCAATAAACCTAAATTTTAGGTAGGCCTACGTGTATCTCTCTTTTTATTAATTATTAATTAATTAATTGAGAAAAAAATAACCCTATAATTTAGTAGAGAATGTGTTGTCCATTATGCAGTTATTTAGCTAGGTGATTTTAAGAATGTCTAAGTTCTAAGAATATTTTTTTCAAAAACTTGGACTTTGAATTAACAACGTAAATTAATAACTGTCAAACACATACCTTCCAGTAAACGAAAGCTTAAATTGAAAGTGTACCCACATGTACTTCGAAGATGAAATGAGCGGCACGAAATTCGAAATTCGAATATCCCAGAATGCTGTCAGCAGAGTAGCTGGCGCCATCTATCCATCTTAAATTGAAGTAGCGCATGCTGCAAGCACAGCAACGGTGTGCTCTCGCATGCAGTGTTTGTAGATTAAGAATTTGACATTTCAGGACAGTTGCTACATTTCAAGATAGTTTCTGACAGTTACACAAAATGAACTACCTTCCGGGAACCGCTAGCTTAATAGAAGAACTCGACAGTAAGTGTGGCCATGCAAGTCGTCAGCTGTTGACGGAGAGCTCACTTGCGTTATCGCTAACATGTACTCAAACTAAATATTGGTTCACTGTTTCATTTCAGAAAAGTTAATGGTCGTATTAAGAGATGGAAGGACTTTAATAGGATTCCTTCGAAGTATCGACCAGTTTGGTAAATTTTGTTCGATTGTACAGTGTGATCATCATCAGTGTAAAATAATAAAGGTGACAAGCAGCCGTTATAGGTGTTCAAATAATCATTTGTAAGCATCCAATGCAGCAATGGTCTAAGCAATGTGAAGTATATGTCTAATATGTTAATGTACATGTAGATTGGGTTTCAGGATCTGTTTCTAACAATTTGGTACTACATCGGTTTGAAACAATGAGTTAACCAACAAAACATGTTGTGATGGTTTTACAAGTTCTGAGATTCGTCATAAACACAATCGGTATAACTTATTTTCAGCTAATTTGGTATTGCACCGTACGGTCGAACGGATACACGTGGGGACAGAGTACGGTGACATCCAGCGAGGAGTGTTCGTGGTGAGAGGAGACAACGTGGTGCTGTTGGGAGAAATCGTACGTAATTCAGCGCTGCAACGCCAGAAACTATTTCTTCTTATAATAAATTGTACTAATTATGGTACGATGCCATTGCCACTTTCCCAGGACAGCGAGAAAGAGGCAAATCTTCCCCTGAAGCAGGTGTCAGTGGATGATATCCTCGAGGCACAGCACAACGAGCAGGAGGCCAAGCAAGAAAAAGACAGGCTGAGAATTCGAGCATTGAAAGAACGAGGACTTTGCCAGCATTTCGATGCCACTCAGGAAGATTTCTGAAGGCACGAGGACCAGGTTGAAATACCGACCCTTTTTATTTATCCCCCTGCGCTTAAGTCAAGCGCAGTCGATTTCAGCTCGGCAATGCAACACACAATCCTCCAAATTGGAGGCTTTTGCAGCAGGACGTGATGCAAAACGTTTCAAGGAAAGGTTGTTTTTTCACTTGTGCTGCGTGTGTATGTCATTTTTGTTCGCATTTTCAATAAACATTACCTATTTGCAACATTAATTGCTTCGGTGATAATCAAAATTAAAATTGGCACTAGAGATAATTGTCTCCATAATAGTGATGATATCATGGTATTACGTGCTACTTCAATGTGGGAATTGACATTTTTATTGTCATCAAAAGATACAATAATCAAGAACTTTAAGTGGGTTGAGATTTATGACGTTGGTCTATTTCTGAAATACGAAGGAATTCAAGTTGGTTGACTGATTACAGCGAGAATAGATTAGATGCCATTATATGTTTTGTTAAATCTAATGAACGCCAGTGACTGGGACAGTACATGTTTTGTCCATGGCAGCCATCATGGTTTCAGGGGCAACATGCATGATACACATGTTGGCAAAGACTTTGAGCTGCCTGAGCACATACTCATTCTGAAAAACGGTAAAAGGAACGGTTTTCAGACAGCGCTTTCTAATCTACGGCATAGAAAAGCGGCAATTTCTGATATCTTACCTGGCTGAGTGGGTAGCAGACTTTGGAGAAGTGCTTCACTGTCGTCTCGTAACAAGTTCTGGCCTTAAGATTCATGTCTCCCAACAGGTCCTTAAAAGCTGCGGCTTCCTTAACACTGTCATGAACGGATTCTCGCACTATCTGTCTGACGCTCGTTTTGAGTTCGGCGCGACTCTGCGATAATCGACATTCTAACGTGAGATTGCGATTCCATAATGTTTCGGATTACAAAAACAAACTTACATTGAGCAAGTGGGTGATCTGAGTGCTAATGGATGAGACTTCCTCTTCCGTTTTGGCAGCTTCTAACTTTCTCTTCAAGATCTCCAGATGCACTTCACTGGCTGGAACCGCATCAGTCTGCAACACGTGGAAAGGAACAAAATTCCCGTAAAACGGTTTCTGTTTTTAATTTTTAAGGATTCTGCGAGAAACCTACGGGAGCTTTGCGGGCTGTTCGGGGTGTTTTGGCTGGAGTGGCCAATCCTTGGAATTCGCCAACAGGCAAAGCACTGATACTCTAAAAACAAAGAGGCATTGGGCACAATTTTTATGGTAGGCTAATATGGAAGTGTTAAGGGAGTTCTAAAGTATGGTCAACATTCTCACCAGATCGCCATATTCCATAACATGGCTCGATTTAGTCAATTCCTTCACGGTTTTGTATTGGTCATCTAAAGTGTATGATGCCAAGTTTTGCTGAAATAAGGGATACCATTATTCTAAACAGCGCTGATCTTAAGAACAAAAGAAACCACCAATGGACATTTGCAATAATAAAGTCTCACTAGTAACTTGAGCAAAAGTGAAGCCAAAAGCCAGTATGAACTCTTAACTAAAAATATTTCAGTGAACACTTTCATACTTACTTTATCCGAGTCTTCCATCCAGCTAACGGAGTACAAATCTCCCAAATAAGTTTCGAGTTTGGGGTCGTAGTAGCAGGCATAAGAAGACTCAATGGCATTGGATGCGGTGGTGACATAAACTAAAAGTTCAAAATACACAGTTAGTAATTGAAAACCAAATAATATTTTGTTATATGGTGCATATTTATTTCGTATTTACTGTTAATATCCTTCGGCATGTTAAAGAACATGGAGCCAGCTTCACAAGCTTCCATGTAAAAAGTGAGCTAAATAGTATGAAGGAAATAGAGTAAGTAAGCTGCATAGCCAAGAAGGAAAGACTCCAGAACAACTTACCTTCCCATACATATTTGTGTCATGCATAGTTTTCAAAGTCTCTTGCAAATCGCTGGCATACATCTACCATAAAAGAGTTAAAGAACAGTTCATGTTTCTGAGTGAATTGGTGATCGCTCATCAGGGCTTTCGTGAGTTTACGATGGTCCACTTGCAGAAAGTGATATTATAATATAAAGATTTTTTGCCAATATACATTATGTTCAACAGAGGTTTTATAACAAGGCATTTTAATGCCAGAAAACGCTGATAATACATACATTTTCTCCCTAAAAATAACCAAAGCATTTTTATTTAAAAATTAAGAAAGTTTGTTTGTTGGCAAATGCTTAAACTAATGAAGTTTGTTTTATTCAGTAAATCGAATGATCATTTTGTACCTCACCTTTCTTAGAAATTAAATATATCGTTTTCCAATGAATTTAATTTTAATAAAATTTTATATCTTACTTTGTATATATATATAAATAAAATTAATTTAACAATAATAGTAATACTTTATTCCAGGAAGGGAAAGGGCATAGAAGTGATACACGTATAGCATATCGCTTACATCCATTCTAATCGACATAGCTATTTTAATTTAATGCCCCCAGGTGTGAATAAAATATATTTAATTTCTTTTTCTTATATTTCTCTTGCTGTTTCATAATGCAAATATTGAGAAATAATAACTTACATGGATTTTCATGATTATAACTATTGGTCAATTTTTAACGTTTTCAGAATTATCATTCAATGTTATGCTATACTGCCTGGTTTCAGTGGCATTTTGCTAAACTGGTGGGTGTTTAATAAACAATCTTAAATTCACTTACATCTTCATAGGGAAATGCAACCAAACCAGTAGCACCATGATCGACGAAGTTAATGAAGACGTGATCATTTGGGCCACTAAGAGACATAATAATACACAATTTCAGAAGAATATAAAAAATAGGTGATCATGGTAAATACGTGAGGGGATAAAAACTATTTGTGCCTCTTGAGAACCTTCCCACTACCAATGCCTGCCATTGCATCTTCTTTTCCCAAGAGAACATTGAAGAAGTTTTGCACATTGACTTCCTTAATTGTAAAAATACGAAATGTTTGCTTGAAACAATTAAATTTTAAAAATCATAAATACATAATAAGAGTCTGAGATCTGCTTACTAGTTTAGTATAATCCTTTGGTACGCCTTCATAAACGTTTGATCCGAGATAATTATTGATGATAACGCCAGGATTTGGATTTCTGTTAGATTTGGAAATGTTAGCAAACCTTTCTTAATTTCTTAAAGTTTTTAAAAACACGCTTGTGTACTCACAATAGGTTGTTTGCAATGTCGTCATACATAAAAACAATGATGTGGTCGTCGGGGACACCGTGGTTGTGAAGAACTTGATAAGCGTGGCAAACATCCGCCTATTCAAAGAATTAAACAACTATAAATGGAATTCTGCTAAGAATTCTGCTGGAGAAATATTTAGGCGATCCAGAACATGTTTTAATAAAGTAAAAATTTGGCTAAATATCGTATAAATTCCTCCAACTTATCATCCGTTGCAGTATTGCTTTAATCTTAGGCTAAGATAATTCTTTGTGAAGTGCTTTACAATTCTTAAATTATATTTTGAGATTAAATCCGGCTTTAAATATAAATGAACTTAATACGATCTAATTTAATAGATATGCATTATCTTGAAATATCTTTATTTGTTTTTCTCAAGGGTAATCGAAACCAAAAAAACCTTTTTTTTTCAGAATTATTTTGTAGTTTATTTTTGGTAAATTTAGTTTATTTTTATCGACAAATGCTATATGAAATGAAGTTAAAATATTTTATCTGTTACAAAAATTCGCCAAACAAATTTAAAAACAGTATGTTCCCCAATGACATTTTTTATGTATTTTTATTTTAGAAATTAACACTGTCGTCAGATACATTTAAAAAAATCGTAGTTATTAAGAAATTCAATCTGGTATTTAAGCATTTGTATATACCATTATGAAGTTCGTCTTAGTAATTTAATGCCAAGTAACATTTTACATGCATGCATTTATGTTGCCTTATTTTACTTGATGTTTCAGATATATATAATATAATACCATAATATTTGTTTTTATAATTTCTAAGATTAGCAAAAGCAATTCCTTCCCTTCAAAATAATTTCATTATCATGTTTACAAAGATTACAAATTGGAATACTTTTGTTACAGTCATCCGTTTTTCAAATGGAAAAATTCGTATTCATGATCAAATAAACTAATTCGTACCTGATGTCTGTAATTTGACCATGTAGTGGAACCCGATACTAAAACAGCCCAAATGCTGCCTCCTTCTGGTAACTGGCCGTTAAGGGCAGAAAATGTTAGGGCAAAGACAAGAAATGCTAACAGCTTCATGGCTGGTACCTTAATACAATAATTGTCAATATTATTTCAGCTTCCAATATGGCAGTAATTTAATAATAATGAAAAATATTGCTTACTATTCAATTCTGATTGAAGTGGTTTCTCACACGTTTAACGCCTCAGGTGTAATGAGTCTTCTTTTATATACTCCTGATCATTTTTAATCATTTACGTTTAATCATACGTGATAAAAAGTGAACTCAAGCAGGCATTTCTCTGCACCTCTATCTCCTCAATTAACTGGAGTCATTTCACAATAGGTCCTCGGGATTTAACGGCAAATCTCGGGGTCAGGAAAGTCATGAGGACACTGGTGCCTGATACCAATAATAATCTTCGGTTTTGCAAGGTCATGGAGATTTTCAGATTTTCAGATTTTCCGATGACTTCATGCGACCGATTGATGTAAATATGCGCTCCCAAATACCGATGTAACTATATTCCTAAAAGTATTTTTCGGAAAATCCAACACAATGGAAGTAAAAAAATGCGACAAGATAGCATATTATACAACCTTCAAAAGATCTTGATGCAGATGTTTTTGGATAAAACTTCAACGTTGATTTTCAGAATCAGCCAAGCCCAAAAAGATGACCATCATGCAAAATAATTGCACATACTGTACATGTAGCATTTCATCATATATTTTTATTTTATTTTTAAAAAAAGGCCATATTCAGACACTGTTATTAGCATTTCTACTTATTATTATTTCTAAATTGGAAGCACATGTACGTGCAGTGTATTTGAACAGTTTCTTAAATATTTCTTTTAATTGGCAGTTTTGGAAAAATATTCACTCTGACACTTCATTACTGATTACAAATTACTTTTCTTATCAAATTTCAAGAACGTACTTCATAATGAAAGTCGGAAAAGATTGAAGGAAGTTTCCTAGTCTTTAGATTAAAATGAATTCTACAAATAATAAAGATATGTACAATTTATTTCCGCACTGAACTTTACTGGATTTATTGTTTTTTTACAAGTGGATAAGAATCTCTAGTAAGGTCAATTAAAATATAAAAAAACTGCAATGAACAATTTAGTTGGAACATTACAAATACTGTATATGGTTAAATGCAATCCAAGTTCTGTTTTTGTTTGTTCTTAATAACAACGTATTTACTGATGCATACCGGATTTAAAGTTTATCACGTGGGGGGTCATTCTACAGCGCTAAACACATGCTTTCGCAATATTATCAAACCGATCAGACGCACATAAATTGATAACAAGAATCCATAGTTCGATGCAAGAGCGTCAATGTCAAACTGCGTCACAACCTGCAGCAAATTTTAAAATTGTAAGAATAAAGCATCAGGAAATGACAACCCCCCCACCCGACCTTAAATCTTTAGTTTTGGCAAATTCACCAAATTGGAATAAAATATTAAAAATGAAATTAAACCAAATTCGATTAAAACATTTCGACAAAAGTAGGTTCATCGTTTTCGTTTTCAGACACGCTGTTAATGCGTGAATTTGGAATTCCCAAAAACTCCAGTGCATTGCTGCACAGTAGTTTAATCTGAAAAACGAAGATTTCAAACATTAGGCTTCGTTTGACTAAAATTCTTTCTCATTTTACACAATTTAATCTTAGCACAACTTTGCCCACCTTTCTTTCTTTGCTGAAGTCACTCATGTTTTCGATTAATTTCCCAGGTAGATGTTCTCCTAATGGAAATGGGTAATCTGTTCCTAATATGATTTTATCCTAATTTCGACAAAAAAAATAAAATGCATTGTCGAAGAGGAAATGTAAACGTTAACTTTTGAAAGACACGTATGCAAGCACATGGATGGCAATAATTTCTGACATAAATTTTCACTCACCTCACCGAGAATGTCGACTAAAAGCCTGAGAGCAAGTGGATCGTGGACCAAGGAATCGGCATAAAATTTGCCACAAAACTCTCGAGGATTGACTGAGCATTGGGTGGCGCACAAGTCTGGTCTGACCTCGAACCCATGGACTATTCGCCCTACCGTGTAGGGAAAGGACCCGGCCCCGTGGGCGAAGCACACCCGCATTTTGGGAAATCGGGTAAAAACGCCTCCGAAAATCATGGCACAAATGGCGATCGTGGTCTCCGAAGGCATGCCTGCATTGGAAATAATAAAACCAACACTATCGAATTGAACAGGTGGCATGTGATTTGAACATTTTACAAGGATGCAAGGTAGCTATTTAATTGCTGGTGGAATTTTATTACATAGGTGAAATTCTTCAAATGAAATAGGTATTTTTGTGAAATTCTTCAAAATGAATGGTCATTTTTGTGAATTCTCCAAATTAAAGACTTTTTAAAATGAAATTCATTAAATTAAATGGAGTTTTTTGCAGGATTCTTCTAATTGAATGGGCATTCTCCAAATTCAACAAATAAGATAGACTTACATGCACATGTATTTAGGAAATTCTAGTCAGACAGGATGTTGTTATGGAATTTTCCAAGTCAGTTTGTATTTGCGCTTGGAATTTTCCAAGTCTGTCAGCATATTTTTGTAGTAATCTCGAAGTCAAGTGGTATGTTTTTAAGAAATTTTCCGATTGAGATGGTTTATAGATGTATGTTTTCGTGAAAACTTTGTGCCAAATGGGCTTAGTTTTCCCCATAAATCGCACCACATGCTCTTAGTTCATACACCGAATATGATCTACTGCATGATAATAAGCTAAGTGCTTTTGACATCAGTAACATGTTTACCACGTTGACATTTTCAAATAAAAAATGTTTCATACCCACGAGCCAAGGCAACCAGTATTTTTTCATCCTCCCATTTGCGTCCATGTCCCATGGATGCACCAATATCGGACAATTTAGTTCTTCTGCAGCCTGAAAATATTTTTATTTATTACTTGAAATAAAAAAGACTTATAACTCGTAACGATTGTTTTCTTCTAAAAATGTTTTTTTTCCCAGTAGTTATGTAGGAATATGTATAGGAGAGATCCTTTACAACGTCCTGCATAAACCACACATTTATCTACTGTACACTGAGCTAAACGGTTTTATCGTAAATGTGTAGTCAACGAAATGAAATTTATTTTATTTAAAATTTTACGGAGCGCATTAGTTGCATAGGAAATGAGTGTAGGAAATTTACTGAAAAGATTTCACCGTTTAGCTTTCCACTATATTTTTGTTCATTTGTACGTACATTTCAAGTAACCCTAAACCAAGTGCATATTTTAGGAATCCATAGAATTTTAAGTAGGAATTAAAACAAAGTTAAAATGATAGCAAAAAAATAAAAATAAAAATAAAATCCTAAACAATGGCATTTTTCTGGAAGATCCATCAAGAATTACCTTGTAAAATGTGTCTAATTCAGGAGCATCCAAATTCCAGTCGTTGATATGAGATCCTATTTGAACACCTGTTAAGCCCAGCTGCTGGACACACCTCTTCATCTCCTGGGCAGCCAGGATGGGATTTTGGAGAGGCACAGAAGCCAGTCCAATGAATTTATTCGGATACTGGCGGACGCAGTCTGCAATGTGATCGTTTAACAATCTGCAAAGGTCAAGGGTGTCTTCGGCTTTGGCCTAGCGACATGTAAACAAGTTTAATACTACGGAAAATAAGGGAAAATTTGAGGAGCTAATTGTTGTAACGAGGAAATTACCCAGTAATTAAACATCACAGGGACAGTGGACAACACCTGAACGTCCACGCCAGTCCTCTCCATGTCCAACAACCTCGCTGGCAATGACCACAGGTTTTCATCAACGATCCGAAAGGGCTGACCATCGTCTTTCATCATCTGACCTTTGTTACCCTGTCGCACCATCTGTACCCAACCACCATATCCATAACGCTGCAAAATACCATCGATTCAATTCAACACATTGAAAGCCAGTTCGATGGTTTAACTAGGCAGAAAATTTTGACTGTTTTCAGAATTATTTCTAATATCACTTGATCAAGAAACAGCTATTCAAAATTTTTCAAATTTGCAATATTCAAATATTTGCATAATATCGTTCGTCTTAAATTTAGCTATTGCTAGCGACCATTCCTGCAAAGACATGATGAAATCCTTAAAATGTTTACATCATCACTATAATCCTGTTTCAGATATTCTTACTGATAAAGAGTGAGTGAACTATTTAATGGTAACAATCAAATATAGCGAACCGTTTTTTATTCGAAATGCGCAATTGATTTTGAACATGCTATGAAAACGTGATTGGATGTGTTTAAATAATGGGCCTGACTATACTGGGTAGTTTTCCATTAGCGACAGGATTTTGCAGGAAGTGCTATTTCTTCAGATAACCGCATGGTAGAGCATTTTCAAATATCTGTGGAAATTGATTTGCCTAAACTGATAAATTAGAATTTGAATGGCTAATAGCTGTGTAACTGGGATCAGGCCAGGTGCCAATTTGGGGTACTTTAAATTTATTGATTTACCTTGATTTTAATTTATTATAATTATCTTAAGTCATCCAATAAAACGAGGCATCAGTTTAGTGCATATCTTCAAGAGGCGAATTACGCGCTATCAGCGCCGATAAAACGTCATGAGGGGGGCAAACACGTGCCCCTATAAGGCATGGAGCAAGATTGACATTATTAGCACCAAATTATCGTTTCTAGGGCTGCACAATTCGACAGGAAAGCAAAGATTTGAGTTTTTTCGAAATGTATTTTCTTTTTCAATCATTTTCATCACAAATGGTGCAATAATTCAGTTTAAATGGAGTTCGACGAAAGGCAGGAAACGATCGGAGAAATGCAACTTACCTGTTTCAAATCCGGCCAATTTTCCGGCAATATGTGGCAATGGACGTCGATTTTCATGCTTCCTGTGCTGCTGAAGTCCTGGATGAAGTTTCTCAAAATAGAAAAGATTGGCAGCAGAAGCTAATTTGAAGTCAAGGTCTCCTCGAGATCAATTACTGTAATGAAAGACTAGTGTATTTCCGCCTAATTACGAATTCGAAATTTGATATCTCCACTTAAAGTCTTAAGAGTAACTAAGTTCTGAAGGCCATCTTGCGGAGCATTTCTATCTTCATATATGCCTATGTTTTTGCTGAATTTTTTGAAAACTTTGCAATCAACACAATGCGATTCTATAAAGCATTCATTAATTCGCACAAAATTGTCTATTTAAGAAATAAAAGTTAATAATTGTGGATCTGCCGGATTAGTCGTATAATTTCAGTTTCAAAAACTGAAATTATTTTGAAATCCACCTTCAGCACTGAAATTTGAGTGCTGGGATCTTAGGTGAACAACCTATCTTTTTACCTTCCAAAACTCTCTGGAGCAGGAACTTAAGGGATTTTACCCAGAGCCAATGGCTGCTCCGTCCGATGGACATTAATGGATGAAACTACAATTTTGCAAACTGAAGATTCACAAAATCACTGACGAATTGATTAATAATGCAATTTTAATTATGCATTTTTCAATAACACATATCGAAAATTGAACGAGAGAGAAGAATGATATTTAAGACAATATTGATCAATAAAAATCCATCAACATAATATTTACAGTAAGCTAACCGGTATTTTCTAAGTAATACTTACACGTGTTATGGCGTAAAATGAAATGTTTTAAAATGACTTAAAACGAATGACTATAAATGAACAATTAAGTCCTTGAGAAAATTCAAAAGAACGAATATCATAAAAAGGAACTCATTTGCTTTGGCATTTTTAGGGCAGGCAGGTCCCACTCCGTCAGAAATTTATAAAATGGACAATATACAGTGTGTCCGACACGTAGTTGTATTTTTATAATTAAATATTAGTAAAGGAAATTTGGCGGATAATTTAAATTTGGGACACCATGCACCTCCGAAGATTTGTATTAGTCTCTTTACCAATACCTGGTATGAAATAGATTCCCATTGAGATTACAAAAATTCAGTTTGACACTGATGATGGTGATCATCAATATGCGGTAGTAACTATTGAATAATACAAAAAATAATAAAATCGGTTGATGAATTACATGCCAGACCACATAGCATATCTTTGCTGACAGCTGGGTACTGAGCTGAATGAAATTAAACTGATTACGATCAATGTTTTAAAAATAATCCCGCGTTATTCAGAAATATTGGTGTAAATGCTTCGATTGATGAAGCATTCAAAATGGAGATTCCAAAACGCTTGTGAGGATTATCATCTTCAAAATCATATTTAAACGAAATCACCGAGGTGGTAGAATCTTACATTCAAATTTCAAACCCACTTGTAAAAATCCATGCATTGGTATTTTTTTTCTTGAATGCCATCAGACGTTGAAATTCTCTTCCAAATGATAGCCCTAAGCTAACAGAAATTCTGCTTGACAATGATGATGGTGACCATCAGGTTAATAATACAAAAATGGTTAACAAGGGTAGATGAATTACACCCCCTCCCTCCTACCATATGGCAAATCTTTGCTGACAATAGGGTACTGAGCAGAATTGAACTGAAATAATTTGACCAGTGAAGCAACAATTTTCGCAAGTTGAACAAATTAAGGCAACATTTCATGTTTTACACATTCGAAGGAACTTCTAGCGACACTGACGAACACGAAAAGACCTGACTAACACTGAATACGAGATTATCAGTAGCGATAAATGCAAATGTTGCGAATTAAATGCAGAAGCCAAGCATTTGCTCGAGTCAATGTGACCAGACGTTGCTCAGATGTGCGCTGTAGTAGACCACAATGCAGTGGACCATAATCTGCACATTCGCTTGAGTCCTGCTCAAGCCAGTCACTGGCTCAAGCAATTACTTTCATATAGACTGGAGTGTTTGCTTGAATGGAAGTGAACCCTGTGCCCAGTTTGAATCGCGTGGACGCACAATGGACAAAGACGAGAAGAACGAAATCACTTCGAAACCAAATCAACTTAAATTGGGCTGGTTTCGATGATCAGCTCCTCCTTGGGGCACTGCGTGTCTCCATTTTGCTCTATTTCCTTAGATTCCTCTAAGGGTCCATTGTCGGCCACCAGAGATTCATCCAGCTGAGGCTTCTCCTTTGGACATTCCTCATTTCCGGTCGTTTGACAGTTGAGGAATGCGACCTTGCACGCAATTTCCGCCGACTCTTTGGCGTTCTTGGCGAGCATGAGCAGTCTGTGCCTCTCGTTGATGGAGCCCCTGTTGCATCCTGCGGGAAGATCTTCGATGCTGCCCTCCAGGATGGGCGACAGGACGGTCAACGAGGTTTCGGCCACTTCTGCCGTCGGGAAATACGGCTCCAAAGTTCCGTTGGACTTGTCGGAGGGCGGGTTGGGGGTGACCGGGCTGTCGCTGCTCGACGTCAGCAGGGGCCGGGCTGTGGCCTGGGACTCCACGGACTCTTGCCGCCTGAGCGTGTCCTTCGTGCCGTTCTTTCGGAACGAAGGGACCGAGAAGGAAATGCTCGCCCAACTGTTCATGGACACCAGTCTCTTGGTCCTGTTCTTGTGGTCGTTGGCAACCACTCTGCCCACCCTGATCCCGCCGGGTGCGGATTCTGGAAGATACAATGCAGCTTTCATTAACGTGTTCTTTGCGTCCAACAATCGCTGGAGTAACAATCATTCATTTGACGACAATTTAATAGATGCATTTGTTATTATAGAAAAAAAAGACAAATTTTGGATTAGAGAAGAACAGAGCAAAATTATTAGTTATATGAAGATGGAAATAGTTATGGAACTTGGGCTTCTGAAAAGCTGAATTGGAAGCGCTTGAAGAACTATCAAGAAACTGGGGACAAAGCAAACGGAATGTTCTAATTCAGGGTGCGAAAAATGGTTCCAAATTAGCAAATTTACATCGAGCCAATCTACAGATCTACAAGTTGTATAGTCACAAATGTATTGAGATTATGTTATACATTACTTAAGAATTTACCTCGGAGAAGACATGACTTACCTCCATTGGTTCCTATATGTAATGCGGTTCTAAGGGAGCCTTTTTTGCGAAAGCTTGACGGACTTCGTTGACTGAAGCTCCCTAAAAGCAAACAAAATCATGTTAGCGGCCTCTGGGTCGAGCCGTGTTATTTTCAGAAGCCAAAATACCGACATGACGATCACAGGGCATACATCATTCATCAGCAACCATTTCTAGGAAACCGAATTTCGCGATTTATCTAGTTCTAGTTAGCGAAACGCTCGTGGCACAACTTCATTTCAAAAATCAATGACCATCGCGTTTTCCGTTCAGAAAACAGAATCAACTTCTACGTAATCGGTTTCACATTGCCAAAAAAAAACGTGAATTTTTTCATTGCGACACAAAATGCGTAATTGCACTCGCATGAGAAGTCAAAGGCACTCCAAGGGTCGGGCTGAACGATTTACACGAAAAATAAAAATGAAACCAAGTTTGAAAGCCAACTGCTTCTATAGCCATTAACTGTGTTCGCAAATGGAGAAAACGAGATGGTATTGATACAAAACTGCGAACGACAATTTAATAAAATGTATTTGTTATTATGGTAAAGAGACCATCTGTTAGTGAGCATGCTGCCTAATCACATTAAGCCGCAGCAGCCAGCTGGGTGCTAAGGATGCATACTAACTTACAAACGACAGTTAGAAATCATATACGTTACCCATTGACAATCCCGAATTCGCACAACTATGTGAGATTTTAAATTAGGTTAATTAAACAGGTCTCGGTTAATTGACTAGACACGAACAGGGCTAAATGCTGGAATACAATAATTGTCTACTTAAAAGCATCCATGGAATTAGAGTTTCGTTACCTCACTTAGGTCATAGGTTACGGCCATTCGTAAAGGTCGATGCCGTCTAAAGGCAGAACGAAATTAAAACGATAGCTAAGCTCTTTTGGCGAATATAGCTTTAGTTATCTGCCGAGTTATTTGTGATGCGGTTTTTTCAAAGTTATTTTACAGGGTGAGGCGCCCAGTATTATTTCGATTCTATTAATAAGCGTAGAAAGTCAAATTGCGTGTAGAATTTCAAGAAAATCTGCCGAAATAATTACGCAAATACATATATTGATACAATGTGCATCACTAGCCAATACATTTAATGAAAAGAAATATGTAAGAATGTCCACCCCACTTCCAATCTTCAAGGCCCATTCATTAATAGCTTTGTTTATTCAAATAGTTTATTGTGAGTTTAGATACGCGTAAACGTTTACATAGTTTTAATTAAATGATTATTGAATGTCTAGTATTTATATATAATCCGCTAATCAGAACATGTAAAAGAGCCATTCTAGAACGTTCAACTTGTTTCTTCTTCAAGTGCCACATCGAGGAGAGTGTCTCTGGGTTTAAAATCTAAACTCTTTAATTCAACAGTGACCTCATCCCTATCGGTTTCTGGAAAAGTTTTATTAATGGTAAATGAGGAGCAGCTTGAAACGCATTTGTTTTTGGAAGCCATGATTAAAAAAGGAAAATGGTTTCGCTTAGGATAGGCCTGCAGAAACCAAGAGGAAAAAAGCCAAATAAAAAAAAACAACAACAGATCCAATTACCTCCACTGTTGAAAGAACGTGGTTGTTCTCCGCAAACAATGGCATAATATCCTTTCCGGAATGATTTACTCCGAAAGGCGTAAATGATAGGATTGCAGGCCGAATTAATGTAGCCGCACCAGTAGGCCTGCGAAATAGAAAATTGGCGATAACGAAATCAAAAGGCAATTTAACAGCAACAACAATAGCAGATGGTTTCATCGAACCCTTTTTTGAGTTTCTTAACCAGACGGCACAATGCAACGCTTTCATGCTGCAGAAAACATTTGTGCATTTTGAGTTTCTTTACCAGAAATTATATAAATACATCGTGGGTATCTGTTTACAGAGAGCCTCGCTCAAATAAACAAACCATTTCTAGGTTAGGTTGATTCTGTAGTAAAAGAAATAAATATGACAGCCCATAAAGTACGTCTTAGGTTCAACTAATAGATACTAGCATCAAAGTACCAAAATTGACTAAATATTTTTGTTGTAATGGATATGGCTTTCACACATGTGTAGTGCGCACTTAAATATCCTATCTCCAAGTGCTGTAGTAACTAGGAAACAAATGTGTGCTTAGGGCTAGCCTAAAACTGTTCTCTATTTTTTTTTTTTTTCTTAAAGGCGTTAAAATATTCATTTAACCTCGAATAGAACATAGTTGGCCATGTATGAAAAATACTCCAGTTTCTTCAGAATACAATCTCATACTACTCACTAAATAAAATGTTAATTCTAACATAAGTTACTGTATTATATTTTCCAGGCATACACACAGAGATATGTATGACCATATCTATAAATATGTTGACATGTTCAGAATGGTCGTGACTGTGGTCGTATACAGCATAAGAATGTAAAAACATACATGTGTTTTTGGATATACATGTATATGGACGCATATGGATATGTTATGGCATATCTGATCCGTTTATGGGTAATTTATAGTCTAACAATATATCCCATATTTTATTCTTCCACTTGGGTAACCATAAATCATATAAACCCACTACTCTTTCAACTTTCAAGTACAGTACAGTTTTATATTCATTGTATGCACCCAAAAAGAAAAGCACGCAAAAACTCACATTGAGACAGAGATTTTCTGTTCAAAATGTAGGTTTTTGCGTGCTTTTCTTGAACGTTAATGCAAGCTGCTGATTTAGCGTTCTACCGAATTAACTCCTGAAGTCCAAGAAAGTAAAGAAAGTTGTCACCATCAAATGGTGAGCCAATTCTGATAAAATATCTCAGTAATACAATTATTGGCCAGACAATTGTCTACGTGCACCTACCAACGGATTGGCAATGACAGGCACGCTCGCCTTGTCCTTGATGAAGGCAGCGTAGCAGGAGTAGAAGATGTAGGGCGACCAGCAGGTGAGGAAGCAGATGAGGACGACCAGAAGCGTAACCGAAATCTGCTTCTGTTGCATGATGGAGATCTGCCTGTCCAGGTTGCTCACCTTCCTCATCCGCTCCATGTGGCTTCGTATCTCGCAGAAGATCTTGGTGTAGCAGAAGCAAGTGACCATGATGGGCAGCAAGAGGTTCAGCAGGGTGTTGCACACGGAGTGGGACAGTTGGCTAATCGTCTTGGGGTAGGTGGGGCCGCACTGGGAGGCCCCCATCTTGTACTCGTTCTCCGTCCATCCAGCCGCTCCGCCAATGGCGTACGTGAAGCTCCACACCCAGGTCACTGAGATCATGACAAGGATGCGCTTGGGGGTCATGTAGCGGCTGAACGGTCGGGTTATGGAGATATACTTGTGGATGCTGATGAACATGAGGGTCTGCACGGAGGCCACCATGAAGAGGGACATTGTGACGCTATTGAACTCGCAAAAGGCGTTGCCCAGCACCCAATCCCCCGCGATGAGGGTGACGATGGAGAAGGGCATGTCCAGCACAGCCACCAGGATGTCGGCCACCGACAGGCTCACGATGAACATGTTCGTCCTGGTTCGCATGTTCTTGTGCTTGAAGATGGTCAGGATGACCATGATGTTGCCGCCCAGAGCCAGCACGATGGCCACCGAGAGGATCAGGCACATGGGCACCACGAAGGCCATCCCGTAGTCGTGATAAGTGGGGCTCTTGCCACTGGTTCCATTCACGTTGGCAGTGTCGTTGGTCATGTTCCAAGGGGGCAACAGGGAAGAATTGTCCTGCACTAGACTCGTGCTGTGGGTAAGAAACAATGATGGAGGCATGGTGGTGGCGTGGCCCATGACTGGAAGGTTGTCACAAGGATGCCCGATGGGCGCTGCCGACTGTTCTCTACGTGAAATCCAGGCTTCAACTTGCTATAATCTGAAACGACACCGGAAGAATTTCAAAACTAGCAAAATATGCCTCAAATGTATTGATTCCCGGGTGGAAAAAATTTAAATGTCCACACACATATATATATATATATGGACATTTAAATTGGGAAGCTGATAGGGAAGCTGATGGTGGCAATTTCATACATGTAAATAGAATGGCATAACAAATGTATTGCCAATACCAAATCAAATTTAATCTAGCTCACTGAGTTTTTTAAAATCATATTTGATTCGTTTGATCATTACACTCAAAACAGCAGTTCTGTCATCTGCAATCACATAAAAGCTCAAAATACCACAAAATACATTTATTTATTGAAAGTCACATCATGGTTAACTCCTCCATTTAATCCCCCAGCATACCCCCTTCAAAACCATAAACCCATGCAAGTTGAGAAAAAGAAAATACTGTTTTAAACAATGAGAATCCTGCATCAGCCTTTCGTGAATCCAATGCTTTTCTAACATCTATTCTTTGAAGGCTTTGCTCATGTTCATTCATAAGCATTATGAGCACTATCGATTACTGTGACACGTGAAAAAAATTTATGAACCATTGAGTATCAAGTTTCAGTTCAAATGGTCCAATTAAGAGCATAATCCATTTGTTGAAGATTTTTCTCTTAGCCTCTTCGTTTATTGCATCCATGAAATAAGTATTTATGAATCAGAAATCGAAAAGGTGCAATGAAGGATCAAAGAATTCTTGCATTGAAAGAAATGTAAAGGTCACTTCATTCGTTGCAAAACGAAAACCCATAATGCGTAGCTATTTAATGGTGGCATTACGAAATTTTTCCCCTTAATAAAGCTTGGGTTGGCAGAGATAGTCATTAATGCGAGCGCCATCAAATGCAACGCTTTTATGTTAATACCTGAGTGGCCTGGGATGGAACATTGTCACGTTATATGGCAACGATAAAGCAACCATGCATTAATTAATAATGACAATCGTGGGCTATTCAGGAAATGCCCCTAAGCAAAAACAGAGTCGTGAAGAACATTATGAATCCCCTATGAACGAAAATATAACGATTATTTAAGGCCAAAAACTTGCTTGTTTTTAGTGCGATGGAAGGAGACAGGCATTATCTATCAATCTTAGCAAATTACTTTCGAGGATAGGCATGAAACCATTTAGTTACTCTCAATGGATTCCAGAAGGAAATAACACCATTAATTACAAGCAAATGTATTCATACATATAGAAATTTAACTTATTTAAATAAGCTCTGCAA
Organism: Rossiulus vilnensis; assembly: GCA_034700785.1. Classification (NCBI taxonomy): domain Eukaryota; kingdom Metazoa; phylum Arthropoda; class Diplopoda; order Julida; family Julidae; genus Rossiulus; species Rossiulus vilnensis. Next base: position 15,293 of record JAQIXS010000528.1, on the reverse strand, counting down.
TAGTTCTTAATTTTTTCTAAAATATTTACAGTGCAATGGTTTTATTTTAACCTTTCAACTATGATTTTTTTTTTCAAGTTTGATTATTTTTTTATAAATAAACGGAACATTTCTAAATTATAAAAAATAGCTTAGGCCCTAGTGAACAACCAATTCTACACAGTTAAAACAAATCTAGAAATTCTAATAAGTATAATCTGAAGCAAAAAATGTATGAGCAAGATATTTGGATGGTGGGCCCCACAGTTCATAACCAACGCTTTATTGCTGTGAACAGAAAAGTTGTTAAATAACACAGCACATTTCCTGCATAATCATCAATCATTGCATTAAAGTATCTGAAAGTTTACTAAAGTGTATCATCAATCATCCCTGCTCCACCAAGCAAATTTCTAAAAAGATGGATTTACCTGCGTCTTGGGTTCAAGTGACATTTAAAAAATGCACGCTTTAACGACGTTTGGCACAACTGGCAATCAGATTTTTTAAAAAACGGCAATAATGCTCGTCTAGAACATAACATCCAGTTCACATCTTTCTTTAACATTTGTCATCGATCACAACCACAATCGTCTCAAGTTCCTCGCTGCCTGTTTTCTCTGAGATTGCAAAGAACTTGCAGCAATAAAGTTTCAAGAAAACCCACCATTTCCTCTGTTTGAAAATTAACGTCAGTAGGATATTTTCCTGTCTTATTCTCTCGAATCCAACCCAAATTGCCGATTTTTTTGTGGAAAATTCCAGAAAAACAGCTTTTTTGGATCTGTCCTAAAGCTAGTAAAACCACGCTAGGTTTCAACAAAAAGCGGTTAATATTCAAACTAATCCAAATAGTGCATAATTATACAATGTTTTTAATGAGACCTCGCTTGTTTACCACGGAGCAACTCGATCGTAATTCACACACGCTAAAAAAATCGAAAATATAAATAGATTGTCGGCATTTAGAAGCCTTAATTCAAGAATTCATCCTGTATCCTGCCATTTCGATTTTCTGGAAAGAATCAAGCTGATTAAATTGCGCCATGATCAAAAGTAAGCACAAACTCTTTTCAATGACACCAGACTGACAGGTGGCGATTGTTGTTTACAGGCTTTTTTTTAGATAACCTAAATTTTCTAGATGAAATTCGCAACTAGCACATCATAAAGGGGCGTTACATATACAATCTGCTAATAAGTGAATGGAAATTAGCTCAAAACATGAAAGGAAGAAGAAATGAAATTTGGCTACCGCAATATGTTGTCTGCTATATCGTAAATTAAACATCACGGATAGCAACTTTCGATAAAGCCATAACTGGCGGCATACTTGGCGAGATATGGAAAGTATTCTATTTTCCACTAAATACTCTCATTACTGCTCACTTTACATAAGCAACTGTAATAGCCAATATAACTTGAATTTTAACTTTAATATAATGTGGGCTACTGTATTATATGTTCCATGTATGCGCATATCGAGAAATGAACGACCATATAAGTGATATATGAAAGAAGGTAAAATAGACTTAACTAAACAGCATGCATATTTGCATATACTTATAAAAATAAATATACAAATATGGCCATATATGACCCATATTTACTTTCCCATCCGGAATGACATTTAATATTGTCTAGAGAAGAGGGAGTTTTGAATGTTTATTGGGGGTGCAATATATGGAACATATGACGTTATGTTAAAATGTCGACAGAAACAACTTCTCGTTTCTGTTTTAGTAAATAAACGTCAATGGATTACGTCTGAACTTGTCATTGTTTCAACGAAATCAAATTAGTGCCATCTACATTTTTCACAAAACTTCATTTTTTTAACTTCTGCTAAAAAAATGTTTTTGTCACTTGCTACGTTATGGTTTGGCACCCTGAGGGGCCGTCTCACACCTGCAAACGTCTTCCTATAGAACTGGAGCACCTTTTTGATATTACAATGCAATTTAACAGATTAACACAATTAATTAATTGGAATTGTTGTTTAACAGAACTAAACGTTTTATTTTGACAATTTATGACCAAGTCATAACATTTATAAAGTAATGATAATGCAACGAGACAATGTCACGATAATATTTGCGATGCTAATGCCCCTATTTTAGCAAGACCATTAACGTATTTAACCTAATGGTTATTACAATTGTAGATTGGTAATAGACTTTACACTTATTTGTGTCAGAGTCAGACTTGGCCACACCCTGAATAATAAAAATGTGGGGTACTCACTTAGCTCATAATAATTTTCCACGACGCACGCGAAATGACGCCGCGCATTAAACTCCCTAAACTATCCAGAGTATTTTGCGGTATGGACATTGCTTAATAATTCATGACCGACAAATAAAGGTAAAGCCACATAACTATGTCAGCAGGAAATTTTATTTCTGCACAGATACTAATTGCGACCAAATCATGTCATGCAAATCAACCCGCTTGTGGTGCACCCCACAAACGCAATAAACATTATATCTGTTTCACGATGGTTTTGCCCAAAATTAATTTATAACAACGATTATATTCATAATTAATTGATGGATTAAAAGAACTGTGGCCTTGCAATATAAAGGTTAATGGATGGGGTAGCGGAATAACAGCAGGTAATATGCAAATGAATTAGATGTTGTGTAAGCTAGAATTTAGATGACTAGAAAAAGATGATAAAAAAAGAAATGAAATTTCCTGAATTACATGTAGCATTTACGCGTTGCATATATTTGAGATATACATGTACAGTGTACACTAATAGCAGTAAAAATTGACGAAATAAACATGTCATAGTTCCTAATAGACATTAATTTATTTTTGAAAAACCCAGATTTATTTAAATTTCATATTCGCTCAAAACACGCATTGGTTTTTGAGTTCATACATTCATTAGATCGAATATGGGTTCATAAAGTGATTAGAAAATGTATAGCCAATAACTTAATCCTGAATTTATAGATTGTAAATCAAAATATTTAAATAGTTTGTTTTTAGTTAACGACATTTCTCAAATTTTTTACAGGCTAGGTTTGCTTTTTAATTAGAAAAAGCAAAATCCCCAATACCATTTGAAAATAAAAGAAGAAACCTGTATAAATTTAATGGTTAGGGACTCACTCTCTCTCTCTCTCTAATCATGATGAAATTAAATGGTACAGTTTGCTTAGTGCCTCAGGTAAATACTGAACAACAGTAGTTCAGTAATCAAATAATAGACTGGCAACTACGTACGCATTAAATGCCAGCAAACACCTAAATTAAACGCTAGCAAACGTACAAAATTAAAGATTTGCTATTTCCTTGGAGTTACACCGCATATTATTTTCCTAGAAGGACATTAAAATCACTTCGCAAAATGAAGCCCTTGTGTTGCGTGACATTCGTTAATTGCTCAATATGTAAGCGCAGGAAATGTTTGCACAGTCCTCGGCGATGCAATATTCCTAGCAAAACAATTGCATTTGTGTTTGACTAAGTTTTAATTGAAATCCTATTCAGCGTGTTTTTGAGGGCATCTGCAGGTCGTGTCAACTGGCCTGGGTTGTGTTTTCCCAGATTGTGGTTCAACGTGCAAGCATTTTAGCCTTGAATTCGGCTATTTTTAACGATCAAGATCAATATGGTTAACATATTTTAATTAGAAATTATTTCAGGGAACTTACATTCGCACACCTAGGTGTGTCATTTTGCGTCAACCTAATGCTGCCATAAATTCACCGAACGAATTTCATTATATTAGATTAATTAAAAACGCTTCAGGTGTACATAGACCTAAACTGTTGAAGTGTTGAGGACGTTCGTGAAATAATGTGACAACGCTTTTTGTTAAAAGTTTACTTTTATGTCATAGTTACTCTTCAAAGCATGTATTTTCAAGTTACTAATCGTCTAATCGTTTCTGCTACACCTTGACAAATGTCAAAATTTGACGTGTTTTAAGCACGTTATTAAATTAGAAATAATGGTCAATGCATGACATCTTAATGGCACGAGATGAAAACCATTAAAAAGTTATTAAAAAATATGTCCTAGTAATTACTATATTTGTTGGTAATCCTTATTTGGACGTTTACGTTTGCTTTTCACCGCCCTTTATTTTATGCCTACAAACGTTTTAGGAAATATTTCTTAGGAAACACTGGAACTTAGGCAAGATTTAAAAAAACTAATGATAAATTAATCATGACTATTGATAAAAATTGAGTGCTAAACCAAAGATAATGCAATTAAGGAATTAAATAGGATTCTCTAATAAAAGTACGCTCGTAAATGGGAAAATGGTACAGTTTTTTTCCCATCCTGGTATTAGTGCAAGCATGCAAAACATCATCTTGGTTTTCCTTGACTAATGGAACTGAGCGATAGTTACATTTGATGAAAGACATAACCCGCTAGTAAAATTAAACATAACAGCTGCTTAGTATAATGAATGGAATTCATAAACGGCAATTTTAAAGTAACTGCAGCTGGCAGTATGAGTTTTAACTGTTTATTTGCCTTAAAATGTGTTTTACTAAGCCGCGAATTTAAACGCAGTTAAACAAGCTTTATACGCTTCAAAACGTGAAACATATATTTATGTTATGTGAAAAACAATGAGACATGCAGTTTGCATAAACATTAATTGGAACTCTCTGCTATAAAAGATTTTCTTGGAAATGTAGGCATGCACTTTGTTGGGAAGCGGCTAAAGACATTTTTAACCCAATAATTACATCGTTTTCAATGATCAATCGCAGTGCACTGCAGAAGTATCGAGGCTGTGTTTTGGAAACATTAATTTGTATTTTCTTGTCAATGGGCACTTTGTGAAAGTGATAAGTGATCTAGCAGGAAAGGATAATAAACATTTTACATGTAAGTGTTACTGGTGAGGCAGCACTGAACAAACTTGTAGAAAATTAAATAAACCTCGAACAAGCTTGAAAACTGAACGCCATACCTGAACGTACAACAACCAAAGAGTTTAAAGAATTTACTATAGATAGTAGCAAACAAAACAGTGTTCCAATAAGCAAAAGTGTGACCATATGTACTTGAGCATGCATTTTGCAACTTATGTTTGATGAACATTGTGCAAACTCCCTGTGCAATCTCGAATGTATTGATGAAAATGAGCGAAACAAATCAATATTTGTTCGTTAAAAAGCGCAATTAGTAAGCGTGATATTGACAACTCGCATAATGTTAACGTTCAGTCGCATTTTTAATGGAGCTTATATGTGCTACTGGGGCTTTTTCAGATTTTATTAGATCTATGCATACCGTGTTAATAGTCCCAAATGACGGCTACAAATTAACGGTGTTGCATTTATTCAAATAGGCTGAAGGGTGGGGCTGTTAATTGCATATGCTAGAGCTAAACAAGTGGAATGGCCTTTTAAACTTGAAATTTCGGCCGCACATCCAGTATGTCAACATGTATGTCATTTATCCAAGTGGTACGACATTCCCACATCATTTAATAGCAATAATAATGAAATGATATAAAATTTAATTTTTCATAAAATCGACTGCCTGATGCAAACCAGTAGTTTTTTATCCTGTCCTAAAAGCAGGTATTTCTACGAAAATATTCAATTTATTTGTAAAAATAGAGGTTTCTCCTTGAAAGAATCTATGACACAAAGATAAAGTGCTTTTGATGGCTAAATAAATGTCTGATTAAGTGATAATTCACAAACAAAAAAAGACTGGCAGTCGTCCATGATCATTCGTGTTACTCCCTTGGAACCGTCAGACGCATAAAAGGGCCACGTTTTATTCCAGCTGATTGAAAAGAATACACGAGGGATGACATACAACAACGCTTTCGGGATGGACCTCGTGACCAAGACCTTGACTGAAGAATAGCCACATTACTCAATGGCAAATGTCAACAATAACCCAATCTTCCAATATGAAAGCATTCCTCTGAAGCAAGCTATAGCTGAACATGGAAGTTAACGAAGTAAAAGAACGAGGAAACTTTGGTCGAAGGATAAGAAATCAAAACAGACCAGGCCTGAGAATAAACAATTTACAAAAAAGCGATATTCTTTTAGTGAAGAAAAACATTATTTCACTGCAAATGCAAGTGCACATAAACTTAAGCAAGTGTTATTCTTTATGCACGCAACCACATGACTTATTGGTCCTCTGATCCATGACCAAACATGTCCGAAGATTACATTCCTTTCCACTACCATCCATTGTCCTTGAGAGGCGCAAATCCACCTTCCATGCAAGACCATTAACAATGCGCCAAAATGGGTACTTTGCACGCGTCACCGAAAAATAAATCAATAGTTTCGTTGGTCTGAGCCGCCATAAAACAGCACGTTTGAAACCTGGAAACCTTTTTGATCTCAATTTATTTTTAACATAAAATAGAAAAACGGTACTTGTGAACGGGCATAAAGGCCAAGAAAGGTTTCTTTCCTATGCAAATAACCGGGCATTGTAAATGCAGAAAATTTCCGGTTTAGATACCACCCGAAAGCTCCGAGAGCTTTTCGTTTTAATGATGCAAATTGCATGGGATTTTTCAATTTCTCATAGGCCCAAAAAATGAAGGAAAAACTCGTTTTTATCGTCTCCTCTGCCATTTTGTGTGCAGATGTTGAACATCTATACCACTGAAATCCAAAAGCTAAAGGAAATAAAATCTGATGAAAAAATCCGCACGTATTTCACACAGATTTATTTTCCAATATTTGGAATTTGGATGCTTCTGCAGCAGATCTGAATAGATCAAGAACCGTATCTTGAGCGCAATATGATCAAACTAATAACTCACTCATGAGATTTTCTAACACAACTTGTCGCTCAGCTATAGGCCACCAACGTCGCAAAAGGAAATTCAGAAATAAAATCAATTTTTTTATTCTAGGCACACAAGGGATTGAAGAAAGGACAAAATTCTACAAATGAAGATCGCAAACTTTCAGTTCTAGCATTTTCAGACATCAAATTTGATCCATTTTGCAACGAGACGGCCATCATAGGCAACGTACATGTATAGTTTTTTAACATATTTCTGTGATTGCTGATGATCCATTTCAGCAATCTAAAAATGCATGTTATTCTGGTGAAAATGGCACGCGTACTAAAATGAATGCCGGCTTTTCAAATGAATTCAACTCAACAAAGAAGCAGCATGTTGTAGGGGTTGACATCAATACAAACAATTTATTAGTAGCTAATATCTGGTTGATCCTGCCAGTAGTCGTGTATTTATTAGAAGTTGACATCAGTTTTTTTTCCGAAAGGTCAGTTTGCTATTTTATGGTAAGCAGGCCGAAAAATTACAAAGCATATATTAACACAGAGCCCACGCACATTTTTGGAAGGCAAATGTGTGTTTTGCCATTGAAATTATAAGCAATTGTGACTTTCACTCGTAAAACGTTCCCGCAACTGTCACTGTGCCAGCGAGGAAATTTTAACCCACCATAAACTGCACAATGGCCGCCCTCTGACGTCACCCAATTAATTCGCCAACGTATAACTGAATTCGGCGAAAGTACGGCATGGAAATAGGTGGGTGGGGTAGAGGTTATTTTTAGTCATGGATGTGCTATTTACAACTATATTCAAATGGTGTCTATTGCAATGAGCATTTCGTGTAATTAGGCCCGTCTGCATTGAAACACCATTTACTCTTATATCAGCAATGGAATGATGGATTATTTTCAGGATAAAAAACGCACGTTTCAAAAGCCACCGAAACATGCTCAAACTTTAAGCATTCTTTGCAGCAGCTGAATCGCATTGACGTTCTGGTGAAAAGCACATAAACAACGCTTGAACTGCATCGAATTTCGAGCATTTCTCGTTCCCAGAACTACTACGTCACATCCTGCACAACGAACCAGACTTAAAGCCATTTAAGCTTAGTCTGAAATGTTCTGTTTTGCGGAAAATATGTTGCCAGTCCATTTGAAATGTTCTGTTTGGAAATTGGGCACAGAGGCAAAAATGCCAAAGTATCATTCGGAATATAACCTTGCCAGCATCATAGGGTATCCCCAAAATTAAATAACACTACCGTCGTCCATTTAGTATACTTTGAAAGTCAAATAAAAAGTTGAGAACGGCTTACTTTTTTGTCTCTAGAATAGGGTATCCAGCAATTCCAAAATTTTCCATTAATGTGTTTCAAGGAAAAACAGGACATCCTGAAGGCCTAAAAAGGCGCATTAAAAGGGCGACAAACGTTTCTTATGCTGGGTGAGGAAATGATGTTTTCAACTGATTCAGAAATCGTTTTTAGATTTTTAAACTCGTTTATGATTTATGACTGTATCGAAATGGAACGTGACTCACGGCATACTCACAAGTTTAATGTTCTAAAAGACGCTCCATTTCGAGATAAAATTATGCTGAGAATTTCATTAGGCTTTGCAGCTTACTATTTTAAAATCGAATTATCCATTATCTATTGATGAACTGATGATTAAAGTTAGTAAAATAATGATAAGGTTTAACGCTTGGATCCCGCAGTCGTCACATTCACTAAGCATTCATTTAAGTTGTTAAAACGTGGTAAGGAGTCAAGCTTTCCGTGTTGTTGGCACTTAATTGTACATACCTAACACACTTTTGTTTTCAACATTTTTTACGTGGTCTTAAAAGTCCGAGCCTTACTTGCTGATGTTTACGTTAAGTAACTAATTAGATGAGGGAAACGCCATGCGCCATATAGTAGGATGATTTAAACAAATAAACATTTCCTTAAAATACAGAGAAATAGGCGATAAATAAATGAAGCTGCCTATAGGGCGTCTTTTACACGGGCTGATGGTTTTTATCACTCACTGAGTGGCATTTGTTACCTGGTTTATAATCTGGTTTGAAAATAGCGTTTCTTGCTATTAGCAGCCAAATGGGGACTAACTTGGGAGGACGTTTATGTTGAAGAACAGAATCTAGCCAAAAAAATACAGTGTGCCACAAAACAAAAGATGAATATAATTCCATAAATTGTTTATGCTTTTTAAACTACAAACCAAATTTATTCAACATAACGTTAGGATTTTTCGCTGCGTTTAAATCCAGAGCACTTGAATCGATGATCCTCAATTTCATCGCAACTGATTAGGTACAGAAATTAATCTCTAACAAGGGTTCGCAAATGAGCAAAGTGATAGGCAAACACCTCCGTTGCATATGCGAAAATTGAGCTCTTTTGAAGAGAAGCTCGCAAATTTAATATAGCATTATTTAGATTTTTTTCGTGTAAGGCACATTGCGTGTGATAAGCGTGGCAATAATCGCGCTCGATTGTTGTTGCTTCCAATAAAAAAGCACGGAAGAACGATAAGTCATTAATCTCATTTATTGGCATAAGTTCTTGAACGTTAATTATCTACTCTGCGTGATCAATGGTTGACGTAAGTATCGTAGTAGAACAAGAGTGTTGCCTATATCAACATCCGTGCTTCGAATATGAGTAGAACAAAATTATCTGTTCTCGCAGGATTGTTAAGTAATATTTGCCATTGAAAATAAAGGAATTAATTGGAGACAAAAAAGCACCAAAATGCGGCGATTGCGATATAATGTTCTTAGTTTTTATTCAATTTCTGCTCTGGTTTACTTCAACAACTGATCCGTTACTAAATCTCAATTGGCAGGCTCTTACGCATTCCAAAGCCCCGTCATGCTTGTTTCGTCTTTCAATTCATCTTGCCAGATCAAACCCACATTATATTCACCCTAGCGAAAACCTTTTGGTCGACACCTGGTACGTCATCAGTATGCTTTTCGGGGGTTTAGGGTCTCTACATTTTCCATATGCCTTTAGACCAACTCAAACGTTTGAATGAATCAGAATTACTTTTTTTTAATTAGTACGGTAGTCGGTATTATGTTCTGGTCGCCATCTCGGATCCCAGATGCCGATGAAATTCTTTACAAAAAAATTAAAAATGCAGTTTTAAATTAATATATACATGTAGTGCTAAGTATTAAGTATTACCTCCAATATGATAGAGATACGAAGGCTGCAATAGTTTCTTTGCCATGTTCGTAATCACAGTTATCTAGTAAATACGCTATACAATTGTAATGTCAATAAAGCAGGTACTAAGCTAGGGCAGGATTTTCGCAAAAATCCTTTCGCCGTAATTAATTCTAAACAAATCAAACGGCAGCGACCAGTTTGATGTTAGAACGAAAATGAGAAGCCATCAAACCTTGCCTATGTACCAATCATTGTTTTTTTTTAATTATCACATTTTCCTTTGAGTTGAAATAAGCTGCGGGTTATGTGATAATTAGTATCTGGGGGCTCATAGAGTTTACATAGCAAAATTCACCTTAATGATATTCGCTTATTTTAGGGCGTTGTGAGTTGAGGTTCCTTTGCATTAAAAAATCGTAAGATATATACCACATCAAAAATTCAATTATCGTTAATACAATTATTAAAAATTACTTTCCATTAGCACCGACCAAAAACTGTACATTGGTTTCGAACTGCATACCGGGTTTAAACCCACAAACTTATTTTAAGATAGCAACAAATTAATTTTTTGGAATAAAACAATAGCAAGTGCAAGCCATGCTTGAAAGTACTTTGGAAAATGTTGACTTTTACACTAAACATGTTCACAGACATTGTAAATTCGAGGTATTACTAATTGAATATGTGCTCGTAGATCGCGTAGCATCACGTTAATGTAGCACATGCACCATATTCAAAATACACAGTCATCATAATGAATCATTTCTAATGCTGGAGAGCGATTTTAAAATAGCACTAAATTACTCTGTGTGGCAACATTTTGAATTTCAGTAATGAATGGCTTTCGCATCCAGAAACAAAATTGTAGACTAAACGTTTAATATTCTATAAACATTGGCAAGGGGATGTTTACGTACTGATTCACAGAGCAATGCAATGAGGAAAGCAACTAATGTTTGGGATAAAACAAACTTCTAAATTGATATTTATTTGAACGGCAACAGCTTTAGTTAGCCGGAAGAGGAGTCAGTAGCTTATCTGAACAACTAGACTTTGTTTTGGGACATCTCACGAAGTCTTATAGCAATGCGTCTTATCTCTGTTAAAAAAAAATCAAGAATTCTACACCACTTCCACAAGCTGTCACCTTTTCAGGATGACCTTATATATCATTGCCCTTTATGTAAAGTAGAGATAAAGAATAGTCGCACTTCCGATGCCTTCCGTGTTATCCATATCAGCAAATAAAGGACTGTCACTATCCACTACACATGTCAAATGTGAGTTTTGGAACTACATGTACTGCGTATGACGCCTCTGGTCATGTACTTAAACAGAAGCCAACCTCTTAATTGCAACATCTTCCAAAACCAACAGAAAACAGTTTCCAATTTAAAGAAAATTATAGCAGTTAAGATTTACAGGAAAATCCCTAATTTCTATGCACGTGGTTCTCTGAACTGAAATAATACTCCAATTAATGTTGGGTGGAAAAATGAATCAGTTACGACACTGCCACGTCCGTTATATACCATCCTTCTTTCTGAAATTTTAATCCTGACATTGCGTGCAGTCTTTCCATATCAACCACAGCTTAAATTACAGTGTAGGCAGGCAACTAATGAAATTGCTTTAAGAAGTGAAAATGAGCTTCAGTTCCTCCTCTGATCCTAATAATGAAAATGAAGTCAATATTGACTTCAAATTGCCGAACCAATATATCCGAGGTATAATAAAGACTGAAAAAGCACTAATAAATCTGTTCTATGGAATGGATCCAAAAAACGTGTAACAGATACCTAAACTCAGCAAGTTTTCTAAACTGAACAAAATCTCGAGTTATTGCAAGCACATGGATGAATCGATTCGATTGCTAAAGAGTTCAGGAAACAATACTACAATCATTATTGAAAAACAATTTTAGTATTCAAATATATTCACCTTTAGCTCCATCAATTTCGGCTGTAAATTGGGCTGCAAAGTCATCGATGCAAATTAACACCTGAGCAAGCAGGGAGAATACTGGCAACCCTAGTGACGTCACAAGGAACCTGGAGTTTGGCACAAACAGTAAGCAGATGAAGTAAAACAAAAACAAAAATCCGTCAAATGATGACGCCATCATCGCCCTGTCACCCAGCACCTTTCCGCTTCCCCCCACCCAATGAGTGCTATTTCAGTTATTATAATTTTGTAATTAGGGCGTCAGCAGTTAACACAGAACGACAAGGACCACGAAACTGCATTAATATAACAATTAATGCACCATAAAAGGGCCCAAATGCATCTGAGGTGTTTTCATGTGAAAAACAATTAGACTGGTAGTCCCACCCAGGTGCAGGTATGTCTGGTATGCTGATGTTCACACAACAGGTATCAGGCAACAATGTTCTTCGGACGTGACAGACGCGTTATGCTAAACGACAGCAGAATTAAGTCTAATAACGTGAATAGGTTAACTCTTTGCTGGCAAAATGCAGGTCAAATCGCCGTTTAATTACCTCGCCAAATGGGGTCAAGCTATAAAAAGCATATTCGCAAGTAAATCATTCTGATATTAAGCTTTGTAATGTATGGCGGCTCTTCTGTTCTCCAGAAATAAGAAATAAAGGGTACCAATAACCCTACGCCAATATTGATGGAAGCACCCCTTGTATTAGATAACTCTTTATTTAAAAAGCGCTAATGGTGTTCCCTTATTATTACTGTTCTAGAAATTTCGTGTGGAAGCTGCATTAAAATGTATTATTGGTGCATGTACAATTAGAATTAAAAATATATTTTTTTAAAGATTTCTCGCTTACGCGATTCCCTCAATTATTCCAATATTCAAGCAATTTCTTACTTTGGATATAAAAGTGGGCTAAAATTATCATTTGCGGTTGGGAATTGCCAATGGCATTCCCTTTAATTATTCATTTTTCAAAACTTTCGCTTGAAAAGAGAATTGAAACACATTATTGATGCATACAATTTTCTAAAAATAAAAACAATTGTCATCAGCTTTACCTTTAAAAAACAATACATGTAGCTAAAATAGTTTCATGAAAAATACATTTAAAATCCTTTACATTGCATTTTATAAACGTTTTCATACAGGGTTCCCTTAATTACTCCTATTTCAATATTTTTTGTTCATTTATGAAAATGAAATGCATTCAATTATTATCTACCTGTTAAATCGACTTTAGTATTAAACATAACGAATGTTTTACGAAAATTTCGGTCTGCAAAAAAGAAAACACCACCACCACGTTAATATTTCCGATCGAAGAAAGCAGTAAGAAGAGATAAGATCAAATGCCAGCCTTAAATTACATAGTTTATCAGAACTATTGGATAGTGCTAATTATGCTTTCCACATTATTTTTTTTAAAAACAAAGCCTTATAATGCACCGCAATGCAGAAAGTTCAGCATTTTTACTATTTCCACCAGCTTTTCATTTCTCTGTAAAAAAGTAGCACACCATCGCCGGGCAGTAAGTAGGCTTACATAGGCGAACATCCGAAGGAAATGCAATATTTAAACTTGATAAACATTTCTGGGAATCTCCTGTTTTCTAGATAGTATTATTTGGAATCGCAGCGATACTTACTTAACGTGCAATCCTTAAGGTTAAAAGTCCTTTAGAAGTTTAGTCGGTAGTAACCGGAGTCACACTTCAAGTTATGAAACATTTTTTAAATATTTTATACAAAAAATAAATTGCTTTGACTAAAATATATTGGTTTGAACAGCTCAACGCCAATCAAAAACATATGCAAAAACGCAAGCCTCTTATGTCTCAAAATTCTCTTAATTTTGTTATTAACACAGTTAATTACAACACCTTACAAGAAATTAACGACTTAATTAATAACAAATCATGAAGTCGTATGTCAGAGCTGACATTATGACAAAATCCTTTTCGCCATTATTTTTAAATACGACCTAAAATAGTTTAGGCATACTATTTATACTTGGTATCCCAATTTTATTAATTAATCCATTTTCACTAATTAATTCGTGCGAAAAAAACATTAAAGTAATCTCTTGGCACGGCCCATAAATCTCGCACATTTCGACAAATTATTTAAACATTTGTATTAGAAGTAGGAAAACACACACCTTAATATAAAAACAATATCGTCCCTATTAAAACAGTAATTAAAAACTTGATCTCAATAAATCCAAAAATTCAACTTGTATCATTGAGAAGGTCTTAAACCAAGCTACTGTCAAGACGTAGGATAATTTTACGTTAAAATTATCAATAACTTTGACCCTAATTGCAAATATGTGTGGATGCCTTTGAAATAAATTCAAACTTTAAATTTCTCCATAAAATGAAAGACTGAAGGGCCTGCCACCATCGTGAAAGGCAGCAATAAAACGCGTGGAATTTGGATAAAACTTTTCAGTTCATGTCGCAGACGGATCAATAGTTGCCTTACATCCTTTTTAAAGGGAAATAAATGTGTTCTTACCACATAAAATGTCGAAGCTTTACCCAACTTAATGATATCCTTCCAGTCACATTTTCATTGAAATTTGGCACAGCCGAGCTCGACACACACCCGTTGCCGTTACAATCCAGAATAAAAGTGGATCTGCAATGGCATCGACCATTCTGAACAGATGGTACAGGAACCACCAATGGGAGAAGCCGAGGCAGCACACTGATAACTTGCCCTAGACCTGGATGGACTGCAGTTATTGGCTTTTTTTTACACAGAGTGGCTAAAATCCATGCAGGATGCTACTCATTTTTTTATACTGAACTATTAATCGGCATTTGACAATAAACTCAATTTGTGACAACTCAACGCCCATCTAATTGTATTGAATTAAACTTATATCAAGAGCCTTAACAGCAAATAGGGACATTAAAAAAAATAAAAAAACGCTGCAGTTTGTGGCACTTTTTCAGTATATTTTTTCTTTGAAATATAATATTACAGGATATTCAGTGAGTCATAGGAGATATTTTCGAAAGCGAGTAACCATGTGTTATGAATTGAATTTTTATTTTATTGTTCCCTTTTTCTTTTCTGATAACTTCTAAACCACAAAACCATTTGACTTTACCTAATTTATTATGAATTTTCAGACATTTTCCTTGATTTTTAATAAGAATAATCATCAATTTCGAATGGATCTTCGTGGAAAGAAGTATCTGTGCTGGGATTTAGAGCAATATTAAGTAGTATAATTCGCCGTTCAATTAATTGCGGTGCCGTTTCGATTAAACAAAAATGAGGATGGATTTAGAATAGGATAGCCCTTCCAATTAGTGCTGTGCTTTTCGAACATTCGCTTATTCGAAACCCAAAATAAATTTTGAGTTCGAATATTCGAACATTCAAAAATTTTGAAATTTT